>NW_011627193.1:1464617-1570898 GCF_000204515.1 Acromyrmex echinatior
ATGATTTTAGTTAGTGGAGAGTTATCGAATCTAGTTCGCATGAGAAATTCTGCAATAGGAAAGTCAGCACCTTCTCTATCAGTTCATGTGGTTAGTACATATTGATTAATATAGCATATATTTTTTATATACTTGCTATTAACATTTATTGTTGTAGCGTGATTTCAACATTTCTCGTCGTGCTGCTAAAGCAGCTCATCGCAAATCTCTCATAACAACGACGTCACCTACTTTACCACGTTGCCATTCACCTTTGTCAGGTATATAATTTTTATATTCTTTTAGTTATCTTTTAATCTTTTTATATCTTCTAATTATCTTTTAAAGAGGTATTTCTTCTTTTTCATCATCTGAGATACAGAGATGTTTTTATAAAATAGTTAAACACAATACATGTGATTTTGTTAGACTTAGAACGTATTGAAATATTTCCATATCCTATCATCTAGTGTCCTTAATAAATTAGATTTTTAAAAAATTCTGCATCTTAGCACAAATTTCGCTTATACTTAGTGAAAAGAGATTTTTTTATTGTTTACTTGATTATATTCAACGATATAGCAGATTAATTTTTTTCTACTGCTTGTTTCCCGGTATAGCATTCGTCCCGATTGTAGGCAGTCCCCTAGAGAGTCCTAGGATGTCATCCAGTCCACACTTTGCTTTTGCTCCAATTAAAAGGTACCTACTCTACACTTATACTATTTGTCTTAGGACATTTATATTAGTCCGATCTGATTGCTCAAGTAGGTAAGATGTCGTCATTGAAAGTGCTATATTTTCTGCGTGTTATATAAATAAAAAAGAAAATGGTGAAACAAAAACTGCACTGTGTCAAGTTTATGAAAAAAAGTAAAAGTCTGATAAGGAAATGCTTGTAAGTTTTCGTATAATATAAGCGTCGAAACTTTAGGCAATGTTTTAATATCTTTTTATAATTTATTAATTTGTATAAACTCTCTTGAAAAGATGTTATTAAACGAATATAATATTGCGATATTCAAGAATTGGCGGAGGTGCTACAGGAACTGGAGATGGTAGAAGATGGTCAGTTGCTAGTTTGCCGTCTAGTGGCTATGGAACAACACCTGGCTCCAGTAATGTTTCGGTAGATTGATTAGTATGCGCTGAATATTTCCTGTCTGTGCTAATCATGATTATAATTTGTCATTTGTATTCCACTAGTCACAATACTCGAGCCAAGAACGTTTGCATCAACTGCCAAATGTTCCCACTAAAGACGAACTACGCATGTTATCTTGCCATTTCTCCAAGCCCGGGACACCATGCTCCTCACATCCAGGCTTCCCAGGTTCTAGCATATCTAGTATTCCGGGTAGTGCGTCTCTTAGCCTTGAAGAGGAAGGCCGTCGGTCACCGTTACATCGTCCACGTTCCCGAAGTTTGAGGTACATTTCATAAATATGTAAATGTAATTGTATATGCAAGCTCTTTATAAAATCTCTTTAATAATAGTTATTCAATGATTTTTAATTGATAGTAAATTATGTTTAATAAATAAACTGACAAATATGAAATATATTAATTTGTAATTTTTATGCAATTGCAGCAGTCCGAGTCGATCACCTGTTCTTGACAGCGAAATTGTTATGATGAATACTTTGTATAAAGAAAGATTTCCAAAGGTATTATCGCGATTAATTATGTTCATTATTAATGAATGTTTATTAAAATAGTCGATTATACTATACTAATTAACATTTTCAGGCAACACAACAAATGGAAGAGCGACTAACCAATTTTATTAATGAAAACAAAGAGATAGATGAATACGAGATAATGGCCAATATGACGCAAGATTCATTACCAATTTTACGCTTTGTACATCATCAAGTAATCGAAATGGCTAGAGACTGCTTACAGAAATCTCAGGAAAAATTAATTACAACGAGATATTTTTATGAGATGAGTGAAAATTTGGAACATCTGTTAATGGAGGTACGCATATATTGTGATTTCATTGAAACATATAATAATTACTGCAATTCTTTTACAGACAAAAGATAAATCTTTAGAAGCGGCAACAAGGCTAACAGGATTGATAAAGAAGCTACTATTGGTTATATCGCGTCCTGCTCGTTTATTAGAATGCTTGGAATTCGATCCCGAGGAATTTTATCATTTACTCGAACAAGCTGAAGGCCAAGCTAAAGTCAATGCGGGAATAAAAGCTGATATTCCTCAATATATTATTACAAAACTATCATTAAATAGAGATCCTATTTCTGGTATGTATTTTTATTTTTCTAAATCAACGACGTAATATGTGTATGTGTGTATATATTTCTCAAATAAATTATTAAATCTTTTTATTTGAACTTATTACAGAGTTACAAGAAGACTTAAATAAATTGGAGGATTCAGCGAGTTCTAGCGATAGTAATTTACAAGTAACATCGAGTCCAAATAAAGATGATGACAAATGTCAACGTATTCCGTGCGAAAGTGATTACGAAGTATTGAAGCTCATTAGCAATGGCGCATATGGTGCAGTCTATTTGGTTAAAGAAAAGACCACCCGACAGAGATTCGCTATGAAGAAAATTAATAAGAATAATTTAATGCTGCGAAATCAGGTGGAACAAGTGTTTGCCGAAAGAGATATAATGAGCTTCACAGATAATCCATTTGTAGTCTCTATGTACTGTAGTTTTGAAACTAAGGTATGCCTGATACTCTTCTAATTTGCACTATAGATTTTACGAAATGAGCTACAAAATTATTAACAATATTTTTTCAGAAACATTTATGCTTAGTAATGGAATATGTAGAGGGAGGAGATTGCGCGAATCTTTTAAAAAATATAGGTCCACTGCCACCAGACATGGCAAGATTTTATTTCGCAGAGACTGTCTTGGCTGTTGAATATTTACACAGTTATGGCATTGTACATCGGGATTTGAAGCCTGATAAGTAAGATCGTAAAATAGAAAAAGAGCATACATTAGATTTGTTCTTTTTAACTGAACTTTTTGTACTATTCATTTTCTCTATTTTTCTCTTACGTTGAAAAGAAAAAAAGTGAAGTGAATAATGCGCAAAAAGTTTAGTTAAAAAGAAAACATATCAATTAAATATACAAGCAAAATACTAATAATTACAAATTTTATTTTTTTTTAGTTTACTCATCACTGCCCTGGGACACATCAAGCTTACTGACTTTGGCCTCAGTAAAATGGGTCTAATGTCCTGTAAGTACGAAAGTTTTAATTGTAATATAATTAAGATCAAAATAAAAAATGAATAATAATTATCCGTTTTTAATTTCAAGTGGCAACAAATCTTTACGAGGGCTATATCGATCGAGATACACGGCAGTTCTCAGACAAGCAAGTATTCGGCACGCCAGAGTACATTGCTCCGGAAGTTATATTACGTCAGGGTTATGGTAAACCGGTTGACTGGTGGTCCATGGGTATTATATTGTACGAATTTCTAATTGGCTGTGTTCCATTCTTTGGTGAAACACCCGAAGAATTATTTGCTCATACGGTGAACGGTAATTTTTGCTTTATTATTCTTTTCGACTCAGCTCTTGATAACTGGAATATACTCTGAAGTATCTTGTATTATATCATATAAAATGATAACATTTTTGTTAGATGATATTGAATGGCCAGATGAAGATGATTGGCTTGTTCAACCCGAAGCAAAAGATATTATAACGGCTCTTCTACATCAGAGTCCTAGGGATCGTTTGGGAACTGGTGGATCGCACGAAGTCAAGGAACATCCATATTTTTATGGAGTAAATTGGAACAGCTTACTTAGGCAAAAAGCTGAGTTTGTGCCACAATTAGTTAATGACGAAGATACAAGTTACTTTGATAGTAAGTATCAAAGATATTGTGATACTATTAATATTTTACTCTATCTATGAATATTTATAAATTATTGCTAAATTCTATCCCAAATAGTTATAATAGTAGTTTAATTTTCTATTTTATTTTCTATTTGTCTCTCAAGTCCTCGTAACATTTCAGCTCGTATGGATAGGTATAATCACGATATAGGCGATGATACAGACGACACCGATGATTCTCCCTTATTCGGATCGTTCTCCTCTTACTCGCCTCAATCACGCAAGATCTCGCAAACGCGTCCACCTCAATTCAACTCAGATGCAGAATCCGACACTTCCAAGAAGTTATTCCGTACTGAATTTGAAGGCACGTTCGCGCAATTATCTCTTGGATCGATCGTGTCGTCGATCGCGCTGCCATCCAAATTGGCCGATCCACAATCCGCACAATCATCTGAAAGACATCGTCCGCCCTCCTCGGTAAAGAATAGTTCCTGCGCTGAGAATCAAACCAGAACCGACAAACTCAACACCACGTCGTCATCCTGCGTAACTCCCGGCACTACGATTTCATCGAGCAACGAACCGCAACTATCAATCGTTAAAAATACTCAGGTGGAAAGAACATCAATTAATCTGAGTACACCCGATTCTTCGCAAACCGAGTCCGAAGATATTAGTCCTCAGATCCAGAGAAAGCGACACACGCATTCCCGTGATAAGCTGCCCAGGTTCAGTATATCCGTTGATGATGAACACATGTGAGTCATTCAGTCGCATTCTCACAACAACACAATTTTTTTTCTCTCTTTTCCTTTTAATTCAATTTGCTTTCAACTTTCATACACATTTCCAATTTCTACATAACTTCAATTCATGCGCATTTTATAGTTTTTATTTTACTATATTAACATAATTTGTATAATAATCAATGTAGTTATTATACATAACTTTTACATTTCAATCTGTGATTCATTTAATCATTAAATAATTTTGAATATTTATAAAACTATAATCTTTTGACTCTCATGTCGGATTTAATCTTCACTTCCTTCCAATAACGTCATTATTTTTCTTTCTTTCTTTATATTTTTTAGTTTAATTTTTCAATTTTCATACATTTCTATAATTTCTACATAATACATTACAATTTTTTATTTTACTTTATAGTTTTTATTTTCTAACATTAACGTGTAATTTATATATTAATCGACTAATCATGTGCATTTAATACAGCTCTGATTCATTTAATGATTATCTACAAAGTATTCAATAATTGTAAAATTATATTTTTTGCTTATAGGTTGGATCTCGCAGCGGCAAATAAAGACGTAAGAGAGACAGAAGAGAGCAAGCACGATTCTAGCACTGATTCCTTTGAATCCTTCAGCGCTATATCTATGTTACCATCCGCCCGACAGAAATCTCGATCTGTCATAAAATCTGCCTCAACTAGCGGACTGTCGTTAGTGATTCCAACCAGCGATTTCGCTTGTATGTATTTCTCAAGAATACATAATCGAGAAAAATGTTGTCTCATTTTAGTATATAGACTGAATTTGCATCGAGCTTTTTTTTCTTTAGTAATCGTTTAACTGGTCAAATACGAGATTTATAGAAGGAAAAGCTTGTTGCGAATTTTATTTTTATTATACCTGGATCGAACAATATTTTTGTTTTTCAATGGAGCGGTTAATTATTTCTGATTTAAAATATGTATTCTTTTAGATGACGCGCCGCTGAATGTTCAACCTATTGAATCGCCTGGTGGATCATCAACTGCATCTTCGAGAGATACTTCCCCTTGTCGCGAACTAAGTCCTCTCGTAACTAGCTTGAAACCGCCCATTATCATCCGTCGAGGACCATGTGGCTTTGGTTTTACTGTGCACACTATTAGGGTTTACTATGGCGACAGCGATTTTTACACTATGCATCACCTAGTAATGGTACGTATAAATAAATCACGTTAAATATCTATTTTGTTCAAAGAATCTTCTCTATAGCATTCTTCATGAACTCTACAACATTTTTATATACTAATTTTTACATCACTGTCTCTGCTTGAATTTTGATAGTGTTTCACTAATTACATTTTACTCTTAGTTAAGTGGAAATTATTAATTATTTCTTATTTAAAGATATTATCAATTCCATATAAACATATTATGTCGATATTTTTTGAAATTTTATTTATACTTTTTTAAATTTTATGTTTTATTCTACATTAATTGCTTTTAAGTGCTATTATTATAGTTCTGTATTCTATTCTATATATTTCTAAATCTATTATATCTATTCTTATTATATGTTATATTACATTCTTATTATGTGTTATAATACATATAATTTTTTAATTCTGTTATTATTTGTTTCATCTACAAATCTTAAGTACTTTTCTGTATCGAAAAATAACTTTGTACTTCTCTCAAAAATATTTATAATTCCATTTATATTTTATATATAAATTACTTTTTTATAATAGGAAGTCGAACAGTCCAGCCCGGCATTCGAAGCTGGTTTGAGACCTGGTGATCTGATAACGCACATAAATGGTGAACCAGTGCAGGGTCTGTATCATACCCAGGTTTTGCAGCTAATGTTAAGCGGTGGTGACCACGTAACGTTACGTAGTACGCCGTTGGAGAACACCAGCATCAAGACCGGCGGTAGAAAGCGTGACCTTGCGCAGAGTAAATTGGCGCGCCGAACGTTACATAAGCAACGAAAGCAAAAGCGGGATCATTCAGACAAGAAACGGAAGACGTCTCTTTTTAAGAGAATAAGTTCCAAACGGGCGAGCGTAGAGATGCAGCAGGTACACTGGGAAATTTCGTTTGTACACAACATATTATTGAATGCGAATTATCGCTTTAGGACATTCGTAACTCTGTATTAGATTATTCTGTATTAGATTATTTATCACGATGTTTCGTTGTGCGATATATTTAATATTAATGTCAATTTTGCACAGCAATCTCAATACATACAGAAGAACTATGTTCATTCTTTACACGCTATTGCAAAAAAAATAGAACCAAAGAAACTTTAAAAAAGCTTTAAAGCACCAGCATATACGCGAGTACACACTGATTACGTTAAGTGCATTTTCTTTTGCAGCCGTTAACTATCAGTTGTCCATTGTCAGCACCCATTTTGTCCAGCGACAGCAAACCTCCACTTATGGTATGATTTCTTATACATTCGCTCATCTTTCCCATTGATCTCCATTGATATCGTTTCTGTTCGCTGCGTCGTTCTGTTGATAACATGTATTTCTTATGCGATTACACAGCTTTTGAATGGCTATTACACACTCCGCAAAGAATTATTGCGTTTAAAAATGTTACAACACTCACGATTGCCAATTATTAACAATGCATAAAGTTGTCCGAATTATTGGATTAACTCGTTTCACAAAACGAGATGTTCCATGACAAGAAAGACTTTCGTGTTTTCATATTGATAAATTTTGTCATAAATTTTTCAGATGGCTGCAGGAATTTGCTCTCCTTCAATGGTCACGCCTAGTCGATCATTTCAGTCGTTTACTCGCTCGCAAGAGACGTCACCATATTTTACGACATGCTCGAAATCTGTCTGCAGCCCGTCCCCGCCGACGAATCGCGCCAATACGGATTCTTATCATTCTACCGGAAATTCAAGTCCGTGTTCAAGTCCGAATTCTTCGTCCCCAGGTTCGAATACGTCAGTAGGCAATCTGTCAGGTATCTCGAACCAGTCGCATTATCAACGCCCCAGCACTCTTCATGGCCTCAAGCACAAATTACACACGGCTGCGAAGAACATTCATTCGCCGAATCGCAGGAAGTCCGTGGGTCACATACCATTATCGCCATTGGCTAGAACACCGAGTCCATCACCGATTCCTGCAAGTCCGACGAGAAGCCCAAGCCCGTTAGCGTTCCCCACGGGTCATCAACCTGGTAGTTCCAACACTACGCAATCATATAGTCCAGGTATGAAAAAGAAAAAATAGTGCAATTAATATAATTTAATCGTGGCAATTATCGTGATAATTATAATATTTGTATGAATCATGCTTTTGCATTTCCGGAAATTGACAGTATCAAGATAAAAGTACATAAACAAATAAATGATAAATATGAATGCGAATTATAGAAAAGGATATGCACTTGACTAAAATATTAATTAACAAAATTTGTTTAAGAAAATAAATTTTTTTCCTGTACATTTTGAGCTGTATAAAATAATTTTTTAAGTGTTTGAATGTCCAAATATAAAAAAAAGAAATTGAATAATTACGTCATGATCTGGTTCAAAATAGATAATAAAAAATAACTTTAAAAAATTAAATTTTTATTTTTTTTTATTAGTTATTTGATAATCGCTGCTTATAATCTTTATTTAAAATAAATAAAGAAAAACTGAATAAATTATTACAAAAGATGTGAGGTCAAATAGAATTACAATTTTTGAGACACTCTCATGTAAAATTTTTTTATCTTTATGTTATTTTTTGTAAACTGTATTTCTATAATTTTTAATTTTTTTATAAGAGAATAGACTGATATATCATCGTTCAATGTTAAAAATAAATTTAATTTTATTAAAAGTTACGAAAACAACTGATTTTTTTCTAAATAAAATTTCGGAAACTTGGTTCTCATAATTTAAAAAGAACTTGTTTAAAAAAAATTATTGATGATTAGCTAATGTAGCAAAATATAAATATAGCTTATGAGGAAAAAAATGAGTCACACAAACATCTCTCAGTTATGAGAGAAAACAACATAAAAATAGTTCTGCCCTATTTCTGCATTTTCCTTAAATGCAAATAAAGCTATGAATATCAATAAAAGATTTATAACATATGTATATCTTTATAATATTTATAATATTGTTGAGTAATAATGTTGTAATGATTTTGCAACGTCAGGAGCATGTTTATCGACGCCGAACAGTCAGAAGAAAGGTTACGGTCGTCCGAAATCCGCGGAACCAGGTTCACCGCTGCTCCGACGAGCTCTCAGTCCTGATCGACTTCATCCGCGTTCGGCAGAGAATAAAACGTCGATATCGCCGCTGGCTAACACTGTGGTCAAAGTAACACCACGTGTGACTATCGCACAGCAGTCCCACAATAGCAGTGATACCTGTTCGGATGAATCCAATGATAGTTTCAAGGAGACCAACGAGAGCACAAAGGGCGAGAAAAAAGTGCCAAGTGAACAGAAAGGGGACTACTCTAAATTGACTCATAGTATATCTATTAATTTAGGGAACGTAAGCATGTCAAATTCCTGCGGTAGTACGCAATTGCCACGGATAGCCGAAGAAAAGGATTCACCAACAGGCACTAAGAGTGATGACTACTCATCGTCAAAGGAGATTAGCGCGGAGAAAAGCGACAAGCAACAGTCGACGTATAGTAACAATCAGTCTGGTGACGTGGAGAAAACTCAGAACGATGAACGCCAAGCTGTTAGCGGCAGCAAAGTATCGCAATATAACGAAAAAAAGGAAACTGTCGTTCAACATGGTGTCCCGCAAGCGAGCGCACAGCAAATAACCAGTGCCATGAACTTACAGAAAAATCTAGATCAGAGACATTGTCAGACTGGCGAGAGATCTGTTGCATCATCTACGTTGTTGCATAAAACATTCACCGCCGAACAGAAAAACACCGGAAAAGGCAATCTCGAAGCTCATCAAGAAATTAAGAAAGTATCTAAAAAATACAAGGCTGATACCGGCGATGGCGCCCATTCAAGCACGCACGACAACAACGCAGGGTTGGGAAAAGATAAGAAGAACTAATTAATATAATGTGCTTTTAAGTAAATTCTTGAAGCATCGATTTCCTCTATGCAGCGGAGGACTTTGAATTATCTATGTGTTAATCAAATGTGAAATGAAGAGAAAGTTATCCTTTGCAAAGTTCGAATAGCTTTGTCGAATAGATACTGACGATCATATGAGAGATAAGAGACTAATCAAAAGGGAAAGCAAGAAAAAAGGAAGAAAGATCACAGATTTTTAATTTATATAGCTTTATGGAACTTCTATATTCAAACTTATAGGCTTCCGTCAAATGAATACCTGAAAGCGATTAAGATACTTATATATATTTCCGAGAAGGTTTTAATCTATTTCCGTAAAATATAATGTTTGTCATATACAAAACACTGCAAATTTTCAAATAAATTTACACAGATGAGAAATACATTATTTTAATTGTGAAACGCAAGACTCAATGTTACTAACTGGAAATCACAAAATCGTATATCGAAGTTGCTCTAACAGTGAGACAATTGGAGTGATTTTATGCTTCGGGCTACAGTATTTACACGATCTCATTTACATTTATATCTAAATAATATTAGCACGTAATATATACACATATACTGTACACGCGCGCGCGCGCACACGCATACCTATACATTACAGCACATACATATACATACACACATTCATATATTATATACAATCAACATAGTATTCAATGGCTCGCATACAATATCCCATGTACGCGAAATAGTTTTATAGGGTATTTATTTTTGAAGAAAGAGGGGAAAAAAGCAAAGAGAATCTATGACGCTATTTTGTTGCGATGATTTATGTAATATACAAGATGATTCCGTTGCACGCAATTAGCGAAATTACAATTAAAGCAGTGATATATTTGTGATGAAAGTTAAGAAACTAAACAATTCTCATACGAATCATTAAATATATTTTATCTTTCTGTACTATAATTGTACTGTAGTTGAATGTGAAAAAAATATACTTCTTTACTCGATGAAATATATTTCTTGTATCATATTGTAGCACATTCAATTATATGTATACAAAAGAGATATTAGAGAAATATTTAACAACTCACGATAGAGCAACTGTTTTGTTTCTTAATTTTTTTCATAAGTCCCTATCTATGAAAAGATACAATTAGTGTTTACATATTATCTCAGGTTTCTTGTCACGTATGACTGCTTAATTGATACTTTTCGTGAAATCATCAAATGTATACACTTACAATATAGATATTGGCACAGCAAAATCAAATCCTTGCGGAAGCATCTTGCACACATAAATTATAAATTATAGAGACAGCAGAGATTACGAAAGATTGGAGTTCGATATGCACTGCAATGCATTGAAATTTTAGTATTAGTTTATTAATTTATTGTACATAACATATTGTACATTAGTCGCAATACATTTTAGTTAATAGAATGTTGTCATTAAAATATTTAGCACCAGCACATATTTTTGTTGTAATTGATTAAGCTCGAATTCATCTTTGCTCGTTGTTAACAAAATCAATAAAAGGAAGTATGCTTTGGAGCTTTGCTGAAAAATAAGCTTTATCTCTGCCATAGGTACAATTCGTTCATATTGCACGGTGATTTGATACTTGTAATTTTATCGTAACTTCGTCAGCACTATAGTGTCCAATTAGCTAAAAATTAATTGTTTATTTTGCAAATAATAACGCGCGCTAACATTCGTAAAATTGTCAAATTTTCTAATAAATTATGTGATAAATAATGTGAATTTGTTTTTATTGCAGATTTTATTAATAATAAATTATTAATAAGATTTTAGATCGTTGGCATATCAATTAGTTGTTACTAAATATTGACTAATGTTTAATAATACATCAATTATTGATTGATAGATATTAATGATATTAATGATTAATAGATATTAATAGATCCTGATGATCATTAATGATTGATGAAATAACAAATTGATTAATATTATATTAATATTCATTAATATAATTGATTAATATTATATTAACATTCTATTAATGTATTTATTAATAGATTAAACCTTAAGAAGAATATTTTAAGAAAAAGTCGTTTATTATCTTAGAATTTGAAATCGGCTTAATTTGGCCTGAAATAATACTATTTAAATTTGTAGACCGTCCAGTTATACGAATGTTAGCGCTCATATCACACTGCTCATAGCGATAAAGTTTACTCTAAATGTCCATGTTGCTCATTAGTTAAATAAAATGCGATACGATAATTTATCATGCGATAAAATTAAGCTTCTAGATGTAAGGATATTTAAAGTAAAGAATTGTGCTTGCGTTGAGCACTTTAGAGTGGATAACTCGTAGAGTCTCGAATCTAATGACTCTCTCAAAATACGGTCCCATAATATTCGTTTTTGTGTTAATATTGTTTCTAAATTTTCACGGCATATGTAATCGATTTCGATGTATACGTATTATACTTGTATGTTCAAGTTTTGCGTTAGTATTTATGTATTTAAATCTTTAATTCTGTTATAAAATGAAATGGCACGGTTTTTGCAATTTTTTTTTCTCAGTTTGAATATTCTGAGATCGATTTATTCGACATATTCAATAACTCTCTTTGTGTCACTTTCACGATAAATCATAATGATTTAATAAGGCCACTCTGTTGTAATACGCTATAACGACAATTAACATTAAACTAAATTAGAAGTAATTCTAACTTTTAATTAAATCGTGCTTCGAACGGCGTCGTGCACGGTTCTCACTATGCATAAGACTTTACATCTCCGTCTTGTTTGTATATTTTTGCACATTGTATATGTTACTGAATCACTGACATGTTAATGTCAATATCCGTTATATATATATATATGTCTAGTTAAGATTTTAAAATTATTATTATTAAGTTTTCACGATTAAGATTCACGTGACTAAGTTTCCTGAATACATTGCGAGCCATATTATAATAATAAGAGAAACAAGCGAAGAATTTTTTTTCTCGACTTGTGAAATCGATGATTCATAAGTCTCAGTGAAATTATTTTATATTGCTAAATATTTTTTAAATTCCTCGTTGGTCACTTCCATTTATGTCGAATTTACTGTGTTTGAAAAATAATTAGTTTTCATGTAGATAATTAATATTTTTTTTCTAAATTTTAAGCAATTTGTTAATTACGTGTCAAAAAGAAAGGGAAATCATGATTAATTGATGCGTCCTTACAAATGTGAAGGTGGAAATATTTATTCGATTCAAATCATATCTTTTATTGTTCCTCTATTGTAACGTAACACTGTAAAAGCGATTTTTTTTCGAAGTGACGCGATCAATTATATCGGAAGTCCTAAGACTATACAGGAAATGTTGAATGTTTCCGCGTAAATCTCATATAATATGGTATGGCTAAATATCGTTTAAATAGGCTGTCGTAGTTATATAGCGTGTATATTATTATTATATATCATAAACGAAATGTCATTGTTGTTTTTTGTTTGATTTGCATAGAAACAGGAGAGGAGGGAGTCATCTTTATTATATCGTCACACTTAGATATGTAAGCGACATCACTAATCGGTATGAGATAAGCTGAAGAAAAGAGTGATTTCAACTTTTAATATTGCATGTGAATTCCTTCTCATAAAAGCCAATTGTAGAGATTTAAGGATGGAACGTATCATATAGTGATTTTGCGAACGGAACGAGTGACTTCGTTGTGAATGTGTGAGTATGTCTGTACGTATGCGGATGTGAATTTAATCTGTAATTTGTTGCGAATTTTTTTTCGAGTGAATTGCGACGTACGGAAATCAAGTCTGTGGCTGTTTTGTTAGGAACCAGAGAATTCTCGCGCATCAGACGATGCTAATAATTTGCAAAATTCACAGCTTTAACGATAGATAACGTTAACAATTTTACAGTTTTATTTAATGATACTATTAGACAAGTGACGATTGTCAATTCATTCTCAGGTGCTCTCGTATTGTAAGTTCTACGGAATTGTTCCATTAGCTTCACAACACCTCCCGTTGTGATACGAGAAAGCGCAAGAGAGCAAATTCATTAGTTTTATTATTCCTTTTTTGTTCCTTTCTTTACTTTTTTTAAATATCGAAATTTTTATAAAAAATCATTTGATTCTCTTCCTCCGTTTACTTGTGTTCGGCAGCTCAGTGATCAGAGAAGCGTCGACTATATGCGCATATTTTCTATTTATATGTATAATCATCGGAAGCGAACGAGAGATTGTACTCAACTGTGTGATTGTAACAAGATTCGAATTTGTATAAATGCCAATGATTTATTGCCTCGAATCTGCTATTGTTTAATTTGTCTACCTAATCTAGACATTATTATAATACTAGCTAATGTACTGTATGTTTATTATCATTTTCTTGTATTGTTTATGCATGTTGCTTGTTTAGTGAATATTCTTATCGTTGTTTATTTTTCGTCGCTCCCCCGATCTGCACGAGTCATCAGAAATTTATCGCATCCATTTATGATTATTACATATCCATCGGGATCGTTTCGTTCCAAAAAGCATATAATTTCCTTTGTCTCTTGCCTCTCAAGAACACGCTTTTCCTCAACAATTCGGCGCTAACAACAATTCTTAATGGATTTCAGTCGCTCTATAAATAATGATATGTCGCATCATTTTCCATATTAGAAATGATGGATATATGATTATGTTGGAATAACAGAGTAACATAAGAGTAAACATAAGAGTAAACACTAACTAACTTGTAACAGTTGCAAGGAGATAACGGCAGCTTAAAATATCCGAAGCACGCGCGCTTAACGATTTCATAAAAGAGATCGTGGTAGAGCTAATTAAGCGATATAATTCCTGCGTCCTAAGATTCGTCAAAACCAACATCAGCATACACTTATCCACGGTGAAAGATACTTAAGATACCGCCACCGAGCACCGACTTGCTTAATTATACATGACACTTTAGTGCTTCGTTGCACGATTCGATCTTTTGGTATATTGTTATTTATATTCGTTTTCATAGCATTTTTTATTACATTAACTTTTATGATATTTTAATGTTGATTATTATATTAACGTGTAATATATCAGTAATATTTCTCTGATATTATAATATGTAATCTTTCTAATATGTTGCAATATTACTACAATATGTGACATTGTGTGCTTCATGAGAAATTAAATTCTAAACTTTCCTAACACATACTTAAAAAATCGTATTTCTGATGAAAATTGTTTGAATTTTAAAATTTTTATTGCGATAAAATACAAAATTACATAAAAAAATTGTCAAATATTAAAAAAATATTTAAAAAATATTTAAAAAATATTAACAAAAGATTTGACATGATGCGAGATGTTTTTTTTTGTATGGCGATTACTCGAAATATGATTCTGATATCAGAGATAAGCCTGAGAATTATGATAATGGACGTATTAGCTAACATCCGTAATACTTTTTCTTGATCAGGCAAGTGTCAGGAATTCCGTATTATAGCATACTCTTTTTCAATTAGGCATTAGTCATGCATCAGAGATATTTCCGATTTAATTTCTGCTCGAGGTATTACTATATACATGCGTAAATTTCTAGTATGATAATTGCTTTTTTTTTAACCATCAACGACAGGGGGAGAATTATCCCACAATTTTGCCTACAATTGCACATACCACTCATTAGCTGGTGCTTAGTAATTTTTCACTGCTTTACCAATGAGAATATTTTATTTTTTAATCCAGCAATTAGCAATGCATGTGTACAACAATGCAATGTGTGTGTAATCGGAGCCTTTCCGTCAATAGTAACAACAACTTGTCGTTTCAGTAGTGTTTTGTTACTTGCCAGAGTACACTCATGCGCTATTGTTTGCCGAGAAGTGAATCGCGGAAGTGAAATTGAATATAACATTATACTTGTCATTCTATTTATCATCATATATTTATCTCACAAACAATCATAACCATTATCAATGTCTACATTTATTTCTGATTTTAGCATTTGTTGGAAAAAAGTATATGATACATAAATTTTGCTTATGTCCTCAATTAAAATACACACACACACACACATACCCGGGAAAATATTTTTATATAAAATTATATAAAATTATATATAATTTTATATAATTGTATAAAATATTTTTTCCCGGGTAATAATTATATATATTATTGCGTTAATAACTTGGTGATAGTGATGCAAATCTTTTTACAAAGCTTTTATTTAATTAAATAAAGATCATTAATTAGCTTCGTTTATCTTATTCAGGAATTATATTTATTTTTCTCAAATAGCAGGTATTACTTAAATTAATTACTTTTCTTTTATTTGTTAGGACAATTGTTTTTTTTCTTTACTTTTATTGTAACTAGATAACGTAACTAAATAACTACGACTTTGTAGAAACATACATAAATAAGTAAAAGGGTATAAATAAAAGAATGCTTTATTCATAAATTTCCTTGTTCAATACAAACCGGTTTGAGATAAAAACTGCTAATAATCAAGTAAGTAATTTTCCAGCTCTTATTGTAAATATGTATGACCCATAATTAACTCCTTGAATAATAGTCATCAATGTAGAATGACAATTCAAAGACAATTAACTAAGGACTTCGTAGAAAACTTACATCCCGGAACTTAAAGAGATCCTAAAGCCGTCCTGTATTATCGACTAAATCATATAATTTTTGTATAACAAATAATTTCTCTTTTACGTATTCGAAAATCCTTTAACAGGATTAAAGTATACGCATTACTACGTGTTTGTGAGGTGGATTTTATATCGAGAATGACAAAAATTTTCGAAATTATATATTTTTTATCATTTCTTAGTGCAATATGGCGTCTCAAGTCGTGATAACATTTGCTTGAAAACGAAAGTTTTGCAACCTTATACTTCTCAGCAAACGAGAATGGATTGAAATGGATAGAAATGGATTCAGATTTTCAGATTAATTCACGAATGTTAAAATGAATACTTTTCAATCTCCTGAATGTATTTTTATTCATTTATAAGAAATTGCATGGAGCATACCTCTATGCCTTCAAATCTAAAAATAATATTAACTTTTTCTGTGCATTGTGAATATTGTTCAATTCAAAATTTTAAATAGGAAATGCAGTTTTTCAATTCAATTGCACCCAACTGAATGTAATTGAATCCAATTAAATCCAATTAAATCCAAAAAAAGTATTCGCTATTTAAAATACGCATTCGGATAGAAAAAAATTTCAATCCATTTTAATCCATTCTCGTTTGCTGAGTTACGAAACAATAATCAAACACGTAGTTTGCACGAACAAATAATGTCGAATTCTTAGACTTAGGCCAATATTCATAGTCAGATCTTATATTTAAGACCATACGTCTTAAGTACCGAACCAATCACAGGGCCACATTAGCGTTTTAAAACATTACTTAAGATGGTCTTGAAATAAGAATCGACTATGAATATCGGATGAATTTGTCGTGATGAATTTGTTATACCATTATGTAATGGTAGAAGAATGTTTATAATTTCTATTTCCTTATATCAATTTGAACTTAGAAAACCATTCCAGAACAATAAATTTTCCTGAAATGCGTACAATTCACCCACTTTTCTCTATCATAGATTGTGTGAGATATTAGTGTGGTAGTAATCAGGTATATAAAGACATTTAATGTCGATTTATCTAATTTGTCTTCACGTGCTCACTTCAAAAACCACATTTTTTATTTTTCAGACAAAATCATTGTAGAATGAAGCCATTACCCTTCTTTCCAGAATTGGTAACATCACGCTAAATATAATTTACTTTCAAGACATAAAAAAACACCAAGTTGGTTTTGTGAATTCGACAATACTACAATAATTTAACGATGTGTCCACCAAGTATTGTACTTTGTTTTGCATTTCTGCTTGTTGCTTCATCCTCGGAACCTCAGGATGATTTTACGAATGGCAATGAGCAGAGCGACAATTCGACAATGCAATCTGATCCTTTCGTAAATTCTACGAAATATCAAAATGAAGAGATGGAATTAACAAGATGCAATTTACATAAAAATTCTATTAAGAATAATGATGAAATGCAATACGAATCCTGTATTAATTCTACAAAGAACAATTGCAGGAATAACTCGGTGCAATACGTGAATGAGTCTCGTGAATATATAATAAAAAGTCTAGAAGATAATAATCAGACATCTATGGAGTTCTATACGAATTCGACAGAGATCAATAATTTCACGTTACAAAAAATTAAAGAAAATTTCATTAAAACTGAAGACAAGAACAATTCCACATTGTACAAACTCAATCCCAATAGAATAATTAAAACTACTTTTATTGAATATAGAGCGTGCAATGATAGTATTACTTGTATTCAGTTCTGTTGTCCTTTTGGTACCATCTTGACGATAAAGGGACGATGCATCCCTCGTGGGGAGGATTACGCTCTTTCAAATAAACACGGGAATGATTCCGAGGATGAAATGGTCGACGAACTATTTTTGACTGTTCGCGATCCATGCGTTGCAAAAGGATATGATCGCGAATTTCTTTTTCCCAATACATACTTATTTCTCACCAATGGCTCTTTGTACAATAATCATGATGGCGAACACATTTCACCAAAGTCTTATTGCTTTGCCATTATGTTTCGGGACACATATGACGTGTTCGTCTGTGATAATCGGACTACATTTCCGGTATTTGTATCCATGTGCCTCCTATTGTCTTTGCCGTTTCTGCTGTTGACGTTCATAATATATTCTATATTGCCAGAATTCCAGAATATCCATGGTTATACATTGCGTGCACACGTGGGTTCATTATTCATCACATACGCGATTATGTGTTTTGCCCAAGTTTTTGGATTAGGTGAAGTGAAATATTGCGTTGTACTAGGTACAGTATATACGTAAACTATATCGTTCCATTAATTAAAAATAACACAACTAAATAAATTAAGTTTCAGAAAAGGCGAAAAATTATTTTTCTACTTAAACTACTTTTCAACTTGACAGAAAAATATTGACTAATTAAATAATATAACGCAATCAAATAATAATAAGCTCCTTTAAAAATATATTCTTAAAAACATGATCAAATGTCATTTTTGTTATTTTTATTTCACAACAAAAAGCTATATCTTTTTTAAGTTGTGACGATTTTGATGTCCTTATAAAATTATAACAAATCCAGAATAATTTATCAAAAGTGACATAATTCAGAACATTACTAAACAATTTTTATATTTACCTCGATCAGCTCTAAAAATGACTGAAAATAAATCAATTTCTTTAAATTTTAATCTTTGGTCACCAAAACTGTCTTGACTCTAAATAATTTTTGAAAAAGATTTTCCTTTTATTTACAAAAACAATACAACTAAAAATATGTCTCTCTTTTAGAAGGTGATTATAATTTCTTTGAAAACCTTAAGAGAGACACAAGTGCTATTTGGCGAACAAATTGTTAAGTTAATTTACTTTTGATAATTAATAGAATAATCTTTAACTTAACTTATTCGTGATAATGACGTGATTTCGTGATAAACTCGAAAACAACATTTTTTAAGTTATGTTACTTTTGAAGTAAGCCTGGAATGATACAGTAATGCAATAATGTGTTGCTTATATATACCTATATATAAAATTAGTAGTTTAAATATAATATTTCTGTCTTCCGAATAATTCAATAAAATGGAAATTATTAAATTTTTAAAAGAACAAATAATATAAAATATAATAATATTAAAAGAATAAATAATTTAAATAATATTTAACAGATATTTAAATCTTGAATTATACATTATATACAATAACTCATTTCTGCATGTAGATAATTTTAGTTTAAATAGAGAAATTATACAGTGAAGCATTTAATTTGATCAAATTCACTTTTTTTTTACTTTGTAATACTGCAGACATGCAGATTAAGAAAATGCAACAAATACAATAGATATAGTAATAATTATAAACTACAAATAATTGCCATTTTAATATATGTTTGATGATTAACATATTCTTTAATTTCATCTTTTCAGCATATATCTTCAACTTCTTCTTTTTGTCAAGTTTTTTTTGGTTAAATGTAATATGCTTCGATATTTGGTGGAAATTTAGGTGAGCAATATGTTTCATATAATATGAGCTTGGTGGAAGTATAAGTAATAAGGTATGCTCATAATTAATTCAATTAATTTAATTTAATTAATTTTAAATTTTTTTTTATAATGAAACTTGATGTTTAAACTGATAGTTGCCACCTAAACAGAACAACAAGTCACGATAATGTCAAAATGACATTAAAATGAATCGAAAATGATTGAAAAATAACTTTTAGTGATCATTTTTGAGTCATTTTAATATCATAATGGCTTGTTGTTTTACTTTGCATGTGTGAGTATGTTAGTTTTATATATATAATTTGAATTGAACTGGTGCAAGTGCGCCGCTCCCAATGAACACACCTTTTTACTTCCATCATGATTATACGCAAGTAATTTTATACAACGTACTCACCAATATTCACTAGAGAATTGAGAGTTAAATTTTAAAAAATAACAAGTTACTCGTTAGAAAAAGTAACAGTTATTATTACTAATTATCGATTTTTAAAAGTAACTCGTTACAGTTACCGTTACTTAAAAAAAACTTTTCATTATCTTTTCGTTACTTATTTTTTAAATCGACGCTCACCAATCACAGCGATTGGGTGTCTAGGTCCTACTGAAAAAAAATCATGTCACAACGTTACATAATTTCATCATGCAACTATGACGTGTTTTTTTTTTCAATAAGGGGAGCTTCCTAGTCTTGCACTATGAGTGACTTGTGTTCAATCGAACCGTGTCCAATCGTGTGCAAAGTAACGATAAAAATAATTGTAAAATTCGTTATCGCTAGTAAAAAAATGTAACTACTTCATAAAAAAAAAATATTGGCTAATAATTTAATTGTTATTGACTAATTATAAATCGCATTTTATAGAGATCTCCGTCCGTTCCGTCCGTACCAAACAAAAATAAAGCATAAAAAGAAGCTTATAATATATTCGATCTATGCATGGGGAGTCACTATCATTCTTAACGTTATCTGCGCTATCATGGATAATATTCCTCTACCAGAAAATTTGATCCGACCAGAAATTTGTGAAAAAAGGTTTTGGTTCGGTGGTAAGTGATATCGGCAATTAATATAATGCTAGCGGGAAATTAATATTTAATTGAAATCTTGATTAAATTTCAACAATTTTTAATTTAAATAATGGACATATCATTCACATATATTAGTGTAGTGTAATACAAAGAATTTGTTTTTTGTTTCAGAAAATGAAGCAAAAACGTTATATTTTTACGTACCTATAAGTGTCACTATCATCAGTAACATTTTTTTTTTCATCCGCACAACACTAACGATTCTGTATCAGAAAATACATATAGCTAATCTGTTGAGAGATTGTGAGATCATACGCCACGATGAAAATAAGCAATGGTAAACAATGCGAAGGCTACTTTAAAGTAACTTTGCGAAAAAAATTATAGTAACTTTTTTTTTTTTTTTAAAGGAAAGTTCGAAATTTATACCGCTACAAACAGCATTCCCAAAAAAATTTTACCAAGTCCGTACATTTCGTCAAACTTTGCAATTTTCAATATGACAAACACACATCCTCATATTGGAAGTTACAGTGGTAGGGGTGTGTTAAAATCTGGCCATAGTGTTTTAAAGTTGAGATTTCAAACTTTAATTAAAAAAAAAAAATGTTATCTTACGATAATCTTTTGCGAAGTTATCGTCAATCAAACTTGATCAATTTTTACACAAAACATTTTTTTATGCCATAATTTTTTTTAACAGTGTATATTTTATTAATATGTCTTACAGCAACGATTGTAATTACAAATAATACAAAAATATATTTGCTCACAGGTTTAATATGTACTTGAAGCTGTTCATAGTGATGGGAATAACTTGGGTTTTGGAGATAATGTCGTGGGTCGATATTGGTGCTGATATTGTACCACAGTTCATCTGGTATCCTGCCGACATCGTAAATGCCTTGCAAGGTCTCACTATTTTCATCATATTTGTGTGTAGAAAAAAGACCCTGCAAACACTATTAAAACAACTTAACTGGAAGATTTGTGATCCATTTAAGATTAGAACAAGGTGTATAGTTGTCTCAAATACATCCACTAGAAGATCCAGAACAATGCCCATGCAACAAATCGATCGCTCTAATTAACAACTAATCATCTTGCAAAGTTCAATTAGTCCTACTCATAAATGTTGCAATGTAAAAAGAAAATTCTATTATAGATGAGAGTTAACAGTTAATTAGCAGCATAATTTAATTCTTCAGTCGAAGATCTTACGTATGTATATCAGATTATATTGTTTTACATTGTTTTTGGTCTCTTTATAAAAAAGAGATATTTGATGTTATACAATCTGTTAAAACATTAAACAATACAATATAATTTTTTAAGCAGAAAATTCGAAAGAAAGACGGTGACTCATCCTAAGAATGAAAAGAACCCGTCTTGAAACATTGAATCAAATAATAATAAATACAATGAAATAACATTCCAAATTAATTGCGGATTCAAATCTTATAAATCACGTGTTAAACATATCTCGAATATGACCAATACAATTTAAATAATAAGTAAGACATATCAGTCACTCAAATAAATATTAAAAAAGGAGGCAAAGTCAATGTATTATATAAACAATTACAAAAAAATTACATAAATCAGCTAAATAAAACTATTTTGTGTCTTTTATTATATAAATGTGATGTAAGCCTTCCGTATCCGAAATTGAGATTATTCTCTTATATAAGGATATGAAGATATTTCGATATTTATCGTTTATTAAGGAAATATTCTTCGTCAATTGCTGTGATATTTTCCCAATCGAAGTCATGTTCAAAATTAATTTTATATTATATAACTGAATTATTATTATGCGATTACAATTTTCTGACATTCTATATATGAATGTCATTAAAGGTTTAATGCTAAAAGTGTTTACACAAAGTTATGATAATTGAACTGAGATTAAAGTTAATTTACTTTGGTATAGAAATAGAATTTTCATGATCAACAAGCATATAATGATAAACTATGACGAAATAAGACTACATTCTCTTGGATATATGTTGAATGGCACACTGTTTATTAGCGTTGCAAATTAACTTTATAATTTCACAGTGTTAGTCCGTTTGTAGAATTTTTCAAATTCTGCTTCTGGTAATAGACTCAGACCTTAACTCCACTAAGACGAAATATTAATCAAATCAGCTGAAGTTTTTCCAATAATTATAAATAGTTTTCATTGCACTACTTATTGTTAGTTATATCCATTATATTCATTGCAAAGGATTTATTTCAGATTACGTAGCTATTTTTTTATAATATTATTTAAAATTTTATATTAAATGCTATTTATTTTTTACATGTTTTGAAGAAATTTTGATAGCATCGGTGACCACGAATGATCACCAGCGTCAAAAGTCAAGTCCTATTTTTCACCGAATGACCAGCATACTAATTAAGATTATATAATGAATTATTTATGTACAATTTTAACTACTCTACCATTTTAACTCGAATAATATTTATGATGTGACGTGTGGTCCATGCGTGTTTAAACACAAAATGCATGGGATTCAGAGAAGATACTACTATTTCCTATGTCAACGTTTGCATTATTTGATATGCAAAGGTATCAGAAATGAGACACGCAACATCCGGGTGAGAAAAGGGTTTCTTTTGTGTAATTTGCTTTAATCTATCGAAATTGTCAACAAAATGTCTGTCGCGTATACTTGGTGACAAGCATTTCTTCGTTTTTTTTATTTAGATGAATAATTTATAATTTCCTCTTATATTACAGCACCAATTAATTTGGATTTCGTTCATTTATTCGACAATACTTTCCAATTACTCGAGCTCATCAAAGGCCACTAACACTTTTTCTGATTAACGAAGCAGAAAATTGAAAATATTATGATCGGAAATGGCTCGTTGAGTCATTTTATAAATGAAATATTTATTTATGACTACAGCTGTTATTATCTTAATTAGAGTTTTAATTAGCGTTTAGCATGATCTTCATCAATACGCTGTTTGAAGTCTTCTCTGTTCCCTGTAAGTAGATATTCCCAGTTTGTATCATAAAACGATTATTTTTGAAGGTCAAATCCGATCGCATAATAAAAGTCAAGTTGATTAACAGTCTTGTTTCTTTTTTCTATATCTTGTACGCTGATAAAAGAAAAAGAAAACGGATAAATGGGATACAAGACAGAAGCTGCAAAATAAATCATTTTACTTATTAATTATATGTACGTGTTTTACATAAAATACACAAAAGTTTTTAAAATCGTTTTTAAGATCGAAATGCTAAGGAAATTATTAATGTCTTAATTTTCTTTTTATTTAATATTATTTCACAACATTATTACATAATTGAATTTGTATCTTACATTTATTTTGCTCAATATATTATATCCATATCTCAATATTTTCTCAACTTCAATATTGCCTCATTATAAATTCTCTCTTGTTTAATTTTCTCTCCGACACGTACATATTTTATTTATTTTAGTCTATATAATCTGTAAGTTAAGGCGTCCTCCGCATATGAATTACCCTGTATCCATAACCGGCACGTTTACGCGTGTGCGTGCATGTGGACGATATCCCACGCGTGTATAACGCGCGTGTACGCGTTCCGAAGTTGACGACGACGAGAAACGACGCGAGACGATCCGTCTGGTCCGTGCACTTCGTGTGCTGTGCAGTCCATTGGGAGGAGTCGCGAGAGGATGAGGTTCGTTCTACTCGTGGTCCTCCTCGGAGCGTGCGCGTGTCACGCTCGCAACGACGAGATCGAGATCAATGAGATCGACAACGATGAATCGGTCGCACGCGAAGAGCAACGCGTGCGCAACATCACACTCGCCGAGATCTTTGAGAACGCGGTCCAGGCCTATCTCGAGGAAGACTGGGACGGCTGCGTCGCGGGATTTAACGATGCTCTGCATGAGTAAGTTGTTACAATTATCCCGTCGTCGTCGGTACTCTCTTCTTCATAAGCACTCAATGTATATTAATTTTATGAGGTATTTTTAAGTTTTATTTAAGTTTCCAATTTTATGTTTTATTAAAAATTCTTAGACCCGGTTGCACCAACGTTACTTTGACTTTAAGCGAAACTTAAAACTCTCTGTCTCATTTTAAAGCGAGAAAGAAACAGAGACAGAGAGAATTTTCTTCACTTAAAATCGAAGTAACGTTGATGCAATCGGGTCTAAGAATTTTTAATAAAACATAAAATTGGAAACTTAAGTAAAACTTAAAAATACTTCATAAAATTAAAGTTTTTAAAATTATAAATGCGTTTTCTGACATCTCGTTTTAAGGAAAATACATATTTAATACTTTTATGAAATTTTTTTCATATTTATTAATAGTTTACATGTGTAAATTGAAAAGTGATTCTTGATGTATATTAATTCTAAAATATCAAGTATTTTATTAATTTTAAATGTTTTATTTTTAAAAAAATGCTTTCTTCTGAAATGTTTAAAATTTAATGCGTTTTTTAAAAACTTTTTTGAAAACTTTTTTGAAGGAGAGGGATTTCTTTAGCTTTTTATATGTTTTTAGTAATATGAAATTACATTAAAATTTATGAAATGAAAATATTTTTTACGAGAAAAACGAATTTTTTTGAAAAAGAAAATAGCATGGAAAAAAAAGAATAAGTTGCATAACACACAAAAGTATAATATATTAAAGATATTTTAATTTAAAAAAAGAACAGAATTAAATAATAATTAAAAAAAATCTTACAATTGCAGTGTCTATATTATAAAATATCTATTTATATTACAAAATTTTTTTAAATATCGATTGCAATACATAATCAATACATATATATTAAATCCATATTTTTTAATGTAAATTTACATATAATGTTTCATAGATATAAAGCATACAAACGTCTGGTGATAATTTGCCGGCGAAAATGTAAAGCTGAGGCGGCAGGTTCTTCGCCAATCTTCATGGAGAATATCGAGGATTTGCACTTTTACGAAAGAAAAGTGAAGGAGACGCTTTGTCTAATGAAATGTAATCAGGATTATCGAGAAATCGCAGGTGAGGGGGCGCTTAAACGACTCCCACACGCTACGGAGAAGAAATTTGTTGACTTTACCATCTACGAGTATCTTCATATCTGTTATTTTCAGGTATAAAAATATATTTATTTGACTGAAACTTTAAATAATCGAATATTGCAAACTTTTTATATAAATTACAAAAAAAAAGTAATGCTTACAACATTAAATTAAAACATAATTTTATTTTTCACTTTATATTAATCCTTATAATTTATATTTGTACTTACAATGTTTCTTTTTATAATAATTAAACCATAAAATATAAAAGATATATTTTATCATATTTTTATCTTATTAATAATATTTATGATATGGTTTACGCAGTATTTTAACTTTGATTTAATATAATTTTATTTGATATATTTT
Source organism: Acromyrmex echinatior (assembly GCF_000204515.1). Next base: position 1,490,746 of record NW_011627193.1, read on the forward strand.
ATTTTTTATCATTTATTAATTTCTTTCATGTTATTACAACCGACAAATTGATTTTACAAAGATATGTCTCTGCTCACTTATAGAAGATATCATAAAAAGCATTACGAAAATACTATACTCCCCGGATCCTAATCTGGTAGATTACGTAATTACAGTAGTAGATATTTGGTCCGCGTCCGCTGCGTAAATTATGAGTTAAACAACTACGGCATGACTTGAAAAACTAGTTCGTACCATTTCTCTTCATCATTTCCCTAAATAACAAATATAGCTTTATTTTTAGAAATTTGCGCATCGTTATTTATAACACTAAATCTCGATGGAACTCGATTTTAATTAAAAGTATTAATTAAAAAGAATTATTAATACATTTTAATTAAATAAATTATAAAAGACGTTTACAGCATTAAACTGAAACATAATCTTATTTTCCATTTGTATCCTCGAACAGACGATATGGTTTCGATCTGCTATCGAAATTAAAATTCCAGTATATTCTATACACTTCTAACATGATGATCGCTATTATCTTAATATAACCTGAAATAAATAAAAATATTGTTTGATGTTTATCAAGAATACATATTTTACGAGAGATATATATATAGTTTTTGTTAATTTTTCAAAAATACGATAATTTTTTAAAGATGTAAAAATATTTTTGCTAATAATAAAAATATATACATATTTAATATATCATAAAATAAAATATATATTTATATCAGAATTATTAATCTATAATTAATATTATAATATTTATAAATAATTTTTTCTAGAAAGAAAGATATCAAGATGCGGCGAACGCAGCTTTCACCTTTCTCTCCCTACATCCCAATCACGAGATGACTAAGAAGAACCTGAAACACTACTTGAATTTGTCCAACGTGACCGTGGAAAAGGTCGTGAATTTGGAGGCAGCCCCCTTTGTGCAAAAGTACATCCGAGGTGTCAAAGCATACGAAGATGAATATTATGCGGAAGCTGTGATCGAATTTGAAAATTCACTCGAGCTTTACATAGAATCCGAGGAAGAATGCAGAATCTATTGCGAGGGTCCTTTCAATCAAGGATGGTATCCTGAATTTACCTCTTCGGTAGCAAGTAAGATACATAAATTAACTTAATAAAGAACAATAAATAATAACATTAACGAATTCAGATTAAAAAATGTATTTATAATTTATGCTTTTTAATCTTGCTATCCTTTTTAATCTAAATATAATTTATACTTTTTAATCTTTATTTGAGTGCAGAATTATTCGATCTAGAAAAACAGCTTATTTGTTTGCTGCTTTAATATTAATTAAACTTAAAAAAAATTTTAAACAAATTTCTTATTAAAGTTTATGCATTACTAAAAAGCATAACTACAACGTACATAATATGTGCGCGTAATTTCTTCTTAATTTTATTATCATATTTAATGGATTGAATTCTTTCATTATACAAATTATAGCAATAAGTAAATTAAACACTACACTCTCATTAAATTAAATTGTTAATAAGCTTTTAGATAAATACGATTAACTGGATTTTTAATTCCATTTTCCCGGAAGAAATTTGAAGTAGATTATTAATGATTACTCCAAGCATAACTATAATGCACATAATATGTGCGCGTAATTTCTTCTTAATTTTATTATTATTTAATGGATTGAATTCTTTCATTACACAAATTATAGCAATAAGTAAATTGAATACTACACTTTCATTGAATTAAATTGTTAATAAGCTTTTAGATAAATACGATTGACTGCATTTTTAATTCCATTTTCCCGGAAGAAATTTGAAGTAGATTATTAATAATTACTCAAAGTATTTCTTGTTTATTGTTATTCTTTAATTTTTTTCAGATCACTTTACGTTCTGTTTGAAATGCAAACGTGGATGTTCGCTTGCATTAAATAATGTAAATGGCGATTTTCGGAGTGATTTGCTTAGAAGTCATTATAATTACTTGCAATTCGCTTATTATAAATGTGAGTATTTTGGCAAAAAAATGATTTATTTTATTGAATATGAGATTGATGTTTTTTATGACAAATTATATCATGTAGATCATATCACTAAATTCTTCCAAATGCTTCAAACATATTCCACAGATAAATATTTATTTAAAATAAAAAAAAAATATATTAGGTGTTGGAATTAATTCGTAGCGTTTTTAATGAAAGAATGTTATTTATTTCACATGAGCATTAAAAAATACATTAATGAAAGTACTTCCCATCACTTGTAAAACGCTACGAATTAATTCCAACACCTAATATATTTTTTTTTTATTTTAAATAAATATTTATCTGTGGACTATGTTTGAAGCATTTTGGATTAATTTCTAAATTATAGCAATCTCAATGTCAGTTCAACATCATTTCTAAAATTATTAAGTATTCTGTATACTTTGTGCAATACGCGTTTATTCTTTAACTTGCATTATTTCAAGAAAATTTATTTTGTGTGATTCATTATCTTCTCACTTTCTTCTTTCCCCCTCTTTATCAATTGAATTTTTTTTAGTTTAATATATATATTTTATTATAATATATTTGCTTAAAAATAAATACATTTAGTCAAACAAATAATGAAAGATACAAAAATATACAAATAATAGTTTTCATTTATTTTATGCAGTGGGTAATTTAAAAGCAGCTTGTGCAGCAGTTGCAAGTTACTTATTATTCTTACCTGCTGACGAAGCAATGTTGCATAACAAAGACTATTATAGCTCTCAACCAAAAATAAAAGAGCAATACTTTACACCAAGAGAGGTATGTGAAAAAAATATAATTATTATAAAAATATATAGTAAATGTTATGTATTTAATACTAGAAAAATTTCAAAGAAAATATCCGGGAATTTTCATTAAAAAATTCATAATATTTATCCTCATATAGACCGTAAACGAAAATTCCTAAATTTTTAGCACTTAAAATAAGTGAAAATCAGTGAAATAAATAAAACAAATTTTAGTATATTTACAAATTTAATAAGAATTAACGAGAATACTTCTTAGGAAGCGCTTTCCTATGTGAAGCGGCAAGAATATGAGCTGTTGCTAATAAATTATATAGCAGTGGAGTTCGCTGCGATTGATGTCAGATTTAACAAGTTTAAGAAGATAAATATGAAAAAAGCCGACAAGGAGGAATTAGGGAAGGTAAAAAGTGAAACATAATAAAAAATATATCTGCTAACTTATTTATAAATAATGACTATATATACATTTGTTCATCGATTGTTCCATACAGATTAAAAGTCGTAAGGTATTCTTTATTGTATAAGCAATATTTTTGTTTAAAGGACGATGCACAAACCTGACCATCACGTATCGTGCTTAAACTGATCAGCTAGATATAATTAGTGAAACAACTTCAATGTCGAGTGCATTTATTATTAAATCTAATACTAATATTTTTATATGATATGTTATATACTTACATATATCCGAATAACAAATAAGATAATAAAATACTTACATATATCCGAATAACAAATAAGATAATAAAATATTAAAAAATGAACTTTACTTTTATTATTGTCGCAATTTAATAAAAATAATTGAGACAAATTTATGATTAAGAGATATTAAAGTTAAAATAATATTACGCATAATTTATTAAGCTAATTTAAATACTAATTGAATTTTTAGTAAATGAATCCTTAAATTAATAATCAAGAATATATAATCAATGTAAAGGCATGGTGTATACAGTGATATAAAAACAATTGAAGTCAATGCGTTGGATGTAAGTTGCGCATAATTTATCTTTATTAAAGTCCCTCGTTTAATCGCCTGTTTAAATGCAACCCTATTTACTTTTGTGTTTATATCTATATAAGAATACAGGCGCGAGGAAAAAGATTCGCAAAACAATCGATAAAGAAACAAAATAAAAAAGTTCAATTTTTAGCTCCAATGTTATTATCTTAATGTTTAGTTTTTATTTTTTTTTCCATATATCTCGTCTTTTATTTTTTTAGGACTTTTCCTCGAAACCAATCTTGCATCCACCTCCTGGTCATTCGCCATCCATTCGAACGCGATTTGTGGGTAATCTATCATCATTCCGGGACAAGGAGGAGACGGAGATACGAGAAGAGCGTGTCATGGAACAGCTAAAAGTCACGAACAATACACGATTGATAGCAGAAGAAAGCGAGCTTGGCGGAAGGAACCGCTACATGGCTGATGGGTTTCTTAATTCCACCGATTGCAATCTGCTCATGCAACTTGCCCAGGTGTCGAAATTAGCTTTACCAATCGAACATTAAACGATTACGAAACATTTTTCTTCTTAATTCTTTTGCATTATGGTTTTGATAACATTTCAATTATAAGTTTCAAATAGAATAAATTTGAATGAAATTTTATCTTCGTTAAAGCAAAGATTTGTATATAAAAATATTATATGAATAATTCATAAATTTTAGATTGCTGTGGAAGGAGACGGCTATGAAGAAAACAAAAGTCCACATTCGTCTTATGAGCGTTTCGAAGGTGTAACCATTGGTAGAATAGCCTTGGTAAAGATATATTGATATCCGGGAACATTCTTTATTATGTTCCTTCTATATTTATTGTTTTTCTCATTTTGGCAAAATTTATTATCATCTTATAAAAAATTGTAGATGGTCTACTTCGGTCTAACAAAGCCAGAATTACTGAAGCTATTTCTGCAACACACAGAAGAAGCTCGTAATCACGTGGAAAGGTATTTCAACCTTGATCGACCATTGTATTTCACCTACACCCATTTGGTCTGCCGAACAGCTTTACTCGGTAATTTTCATCTGACGCATCCTCGTGCTTCTGACGACATTTTCGCTGGCATGCTCGCATCATAACATTTGGTACGGCATTGAACATATAAAACAATCGATCAGATCATATTTTATTGTGGGTCGGTTCGCTTACAACATTTGATTTTATTTTCATAACTCCTTTTATTAACAAAATGATATCATCATTATATAAAATATAATTAGTATAGTAAAATATATTTTCTATCAAGTAATGTAACAAGCTGTCTAAGGAAGGCTGAAGAAGATTAGATATATATATCTGTTAGTTTCTAGGAAATTCATTATATCATTATTTTCAGATTCGCCGGCGAATAGAACTGATCTTAGTCATGAGATTCATGCTGATAACTGCGTAATAAAAGACGATGGTTCCTGCTTGCGAGAAGATCCCGCGTATACGTGGCGGGATTATTCAGCGATTTTATATCTCAATGATGATTTCGATGGCGGCGAGTTCTTTTTCGTAGAAGACTGGAAGAGACGTCGCGTCCAAGGTATTGTTCGGCCTCGGTGCGGACGTATGGTGGCTTTTTCCGCCGGCGGTGAAAATCTTCATGGCGTCCAAGGCGTACGTAGTGGCAAGAGGTGCGCAGTGGCGTTATGGTTCACTCAGGATGAAAAATATTTGGAGTATGAGAGGGTAGTGGCGAATACTGTGTTGCAGAGAGTCCACACTTTGGGTACCGTGCAACGTGAGGATACCCAAATACCATTGAAGTAAGAATAGAATTTATTATACATTCTATATAAAGATCCCTCAGGACATTATGTAGAAGAGAAGGAGCGTTAATATTTAATTTTTATAATTGTGCAATTATTAAGTCTAAAATGCATGTTTAATATCATTATACGAAAATATAATTAATTTACATTATATTTTCATGTATAACAAAAATATTCGATAAATCTTTAATTACAAAATTATGTTCATATTGTATCCTTACGTTTTTAAATCATATGGTAATAAAAATTTTAATAGAAAATTTCATATATAAATTCATGTTTCTATGACTGTAAATGAAATAATAAATGACATGACAAACATGACATAATTAAGAGAACAAACTAAAATAAAAAAATAGTTACAATAGTGTATATACAAATAGTCTGATATTATATAGAATTAAAGATTAATGGATTAAAAAGTTGAGCATATTTCTTTCAAAATTCTATTTTCTCGTGAGTTTTCTGTCAAATAAAGATCAAATAAAGTATAACATTTCTATTTTAGATATGAAGACACACTGATCCAATGTTTCAAAGAAGATGAGATGTTGAGACAGATATTGAGAGAATTTACGCGAGAAGGCACCAAAAATTGATAAAAATTGATAGCAATTTACACAAGATTCAAATGTCCAAGCAAGTAAAAAAAAGAGAGACAAATGTAGTAAGTATAACAAAAATTAATATATTGATCAATTCGTAATTTAAAAACTTTGTAGATAAAAGTGATTTATCTATAAAGATGAAAAGTCTAGAAAATATAGAACATATTCCTTGATAAATAGATGGATCATGCAACTACAGAGAGATTCGAGAGTTTTTAAATCATATTTTACAACAGTAAATTATACATCTATTATTATAGTACGATACTAACATTTACGTATTAGTATAAATTAGTCAAATAGTGTTTAAAGAAACAGACGAAATATGTTACTCCTAGAATACTTACTCGAGTAGTTTAATGCGCGTATCTGGATTTGATTTACGCGACAAGATCGTTATAGAACAATGTGGGCTTCTACTCAATAATCTTACTGTGTTTAATTCAAGTTTCTAGTCGGCGTGTACAATAAAACGCACAAACTTACCTCGCATATCTTGCACACAGTCGTAGTCAGTTATATTTATATAATTATTTATATAATTCAATTCTAAGCTATCATTTGAGTTCAATTGAACCTACTCAAAATTTGATCGGTTCAGCTGTTATTGAGATAAGAGTCTCTTTAACTAGTCGACTCCTGTATTATAGATAAGTGATGATATATATGATTGCGTGTACACTTGACGCGGATATTATATCTCTTGATAAATTATCTATTAATTAATAATTATTTTATGTATCAAAGTATGTGTTTAAGCGATGCTGTCGCAATTGCAACAATTGTTATAGAAAATATCTTATAGAAAATATCCTAAATCTTTATTAGAACATAGGACATATTACATGTCAACAAGTTTACATAACCGCTCGCTATGCATCGCGCAATATTTGTATCGCATTATTTTACAGTTTTCGTATTTGTATTATGTATAAGAAATTACGCCTGTGTTATGTACGCGATTGCGTTGCAATTCCCTTATTCCTTCTCTTCTTTTTTTTCCTCTTTTACCGCGCAACTAGTACGTGATGGACACTTATACGTCTCTTTGTAAAATCAATTCCATTGATTAAGCGTGCGTGTAGTATTAATCATTCATGATTACAAATTTTCTTATCGAAATAATCGACATCCGCGATTTGTCCGCGTTGTTATCGTAATTGAAGAACAAATAGAAAAACGCATTTATCAACGGACAAAACGGAAACGACTTAGGATGGAGGGAGGAAGATAAGAGGGTAAAAATTAAAACTCAAATCCTCCATTTTTTGAGAAAATTATGGAAGAATGTTCTAAGGAGAGATAGAATTAAAGAAAAGGGATTTACAATTAGTTGCAGTAACTTCGGTTATTAAAATCAGTCTGAGTAATCTTTAAAAGGTTCTATTTTCGTCGTTCATTGTTTGTTAAAAAGCTATTATCGTAATATATTGATGCATGCAAACAAATATTAAATTTGAATAATCTGGATTCTATATTACTTATTGTATATTTTTCTTATATGTTTCAAGTAAATGCAGAGAAAGAACCTGTTAGCATTCAAATCTTCTAATCTAATTTAAAAAAATCTAATTTTAATGTAAAATTTGGGAATTTTGTTCATATATTTAAATATGTAGAAAGAATTTTCCAATTTCAAATTAAAAGTAGATTAAGTTAAGTCAGAGAGGTTCATTAAAATAGAAATGTTTATTAAAAAGAAGAGGTGGATGCCTCTTTTATACTTTACAATAAATATACATATAATACAGAATTCATAATTAATAACACTTTATTTTGTGTTAATAACTTTTTAATAAACAATAAGTGACAAATTAACGTGACAAATTAACGAGTATTCAAGTTCATAATGATATATATTAAGATCCCATCCGAATTGGGTTCCTTTTTCCTATAATCTTATACGCAGAGTTAACTAAAAATCGTCAAGTTTCTATTTTCAGATTATTGTATAAATGTAACAAAAAGAAAGAAACAAATAAATCTTATCTACAAGAATAATAATTTTTGAAATTTCCGTAATTTTAGGCCTGTCGTTTTAATAACATTTGGTAAATCTAAATGTATATCCTTCCTTCTTCTTCTTTCAAAATTTAAATACGGAGACCTAACGATTGTTGCATTCGTTTTTACTTCTTTAACCTCATATTTTAATTAAAATTTTTAACTGAACGCATACAGAAGCAATAAAATCGCAATAATTCAACAAAAAATTGGAGAACATGAATTTTGGTCTTATATCCCACATGTTCCTCGGCGAGTCGTTATTATCATCATCATTTCGGGATCAATCGGGAAGAAAGCGATTAGATAACGCGATTACGATACATTGTAACATATATGTATGTTTCAATACAAATGTTTATTACGAAATTATAGTGACATCTGCGTATCACAGGAGAGCTCAGTCAATTCTTTAGAAACCACTCCATTGTCATGTTATTATAAATGTTGTATTCCAATTATATATAGTACGCAAATTTTTAACGCGAAACAAGAAGATAGCTACAACAATACCGCGTACCATATTAATAATGGAATAAAATCTAGAATTTTTTTCCATTATGATAAATCCTCGAAGTCCGACAATAAACGAAATAGAAAAATAATATCCAACTCGATATCGAACAACACAATTCATTTCGCGCGATAGATTTAATACCTCAAATGGAGTGGTCACTCGAATTTCATCATAGGTCACAGATGTTTTTATATTGCTCTTCGTATAGACCTTGGTGTATCGCCCCTCCTTGCATGACGATTATAATTAAAAAGCAATCTTGAAAGTAATGCTTTCGCGTTATTGGTGAAAAATAGGCGCGCAGAGAGAGAAAGAGAAAAAGAGAAACGTATAGAGAATATCGCAGGAACGCTGAGACGCAACAATAACGACGGCAATTATAATAATCTTTTACTGATCGTAATATTTCAGCAACGAGAAGTATAAGAAAATGATACTTCACGTTTAACATCATGTGATTGTTACAATGAAAAGATGTAAATTGGCGTATTTTAGTGCCCGTTGACTCTTCAACTTTCGAGGTGTTGTCTAAACGAACTTTCTCTATTATTGATAAGATTTAAGTTTCAGTCTAGGAGAATTAAATTCTCTTAGAACCAGAGACAGCGATTACCGCTTGTCATCGATGTAAAACGGAAGAAAATATCGAGTGCGCCGGACTGTATGATTTGAATCAGACTTCTTACAAGAGTTACATTATTTTATGATCTTATATATACATAATATATAAAAAACTGATTCCACGTTTTTCGAAGTGTATTTGAATATAATAAGATATTTGAAGAAACGAAGAATAATTGTTACTTCATAAACATGAAAAAAAATTTATCAATAAAAGATTGACATTTAACTCATTAACGGCCAACAAATTCATTCTCAGCAGACAAAAATTGTGTGTGTATGTATGCGTGCGCATATATTGCGTGTATGTGTGTATGTGTATGCATAATATTCAACAATAAAAATAATTTTGCTTTAACCATGTTTCGTCTATATTATAATGACTTTAAATACCATCATAAGAGATAATCTAAAAATATGTTTAGAGCAAATAAAATTATTTTTGAAACCAATTCTATATTGCACAACATTAAATAATTTACTATCACAATCAATAATCATTATTTTTCTTTAAAAATATGAATGTAATATATATCTTGTGCATGAATTAAATTTGTCAAATCAATTATTGGATCAATCTAATTAAAGATATTCAATTGTCATAATTAATCTTTGAATTTTCAAATGATTAATATCGAGATAAAAAAAAGTAGAGACAAATAAATCGACTGTTTAATAATGCCTTCAGGAAATTGACTTACTTATTAAGAATCAATATCTTGTATAAAATGCCTTAACATTAGTCCGTGATATAATTGATTAAATCAATCAATTTGTATAAAGCAATGAATGTGATTACGATTGCCACCTTTCGAATTTTTTAATATTCCGTTGGAGATTAAGTCCTTTTGCCAGAAATCGGTTGCTATCTCAAAATTACTTTCTTATAGTACTTTCTCTAAAGAAAAAAATTATCATCATTGACGCGCACACTTAAAAAGGTCATCAGAATTTGAATCTCCGACCGAAAATCGAAGAGGAAGCAATCGTGGATGTGACGTGTGAACAAGTGTGATATAACTATAACGAGAATACGCTTTTACAGGCGAAAACGGAACGCGCCACAATCGCAATAGGTACGAAACTTTCAGCATTTTACGTATAATACTAAGAATCTCAGTTTAAAACATTTAGATAAACGACTCTCCTTGTTCGCCGTTAGCTATATCTAAAGCTAAAATTCTGTTATCGACGTCAAAATTGTGTTTTAACATTTAAACGTTCAAAAATACAGAATCGTATTTGATTCGTTTCGCATCCAACATGTACTAATGTTTAAAAAAGTATCGTTGATTTAAACTCTTTATCTCTATTTCTCTTGCTATCGCTTCTCGCTGTCTCGTTATTTCCCCGCCGGCAAAAGTTTTTACTCGCGTTTTATCGTACAGCTTACTATTTAATATTATCATCTTCGCGCGCATAAAAATTAGTGTACGTGCTAGAATCTCTTCGCCGAAAGGCTCGTTCACCACGTGCAAACAATATGCTTCTACCTTCCAAAGTATAAATACTAAATATACATATAATATACTTAAAATCGATATTTATTACTTAATCGTCGTTTATATTTTTTCTCCTTCCGCATGGTTATTAACAATATATAATGTTAACATAACAATATATAATGCTATTGCATTAAAATAATGCAAAACGTAATAATGAAGAGCATTGTACATTATTTTATAGAGGAAAAATAAAAAAACATCGCGACGTATTTTGATTATGTAAAGAGAGAGAAATTGATAAATGGCGGAAGTTATCGTGTCGGAGAGTATGCTGGACACCAAAGATCTTCACGCGAGAATCTCTCTCGTTCGACAGAAAAGACTGCTCGCATATTTATCGTATTCTATTGTAGAAACTTCGTTAAAACAGTAGTATTATTAATTTACGGTAGTACAGTAGTACCTTGATGCAAGGAATATATAAAAAATTAAAAAATATACAAGTTGTATATAAAACACATAGAATGCATATTCGTCATAGTGTGTCCTGCATCAAGTCAGATTTTTGTTTTTCTACCTGTTCTAGTCGCGAAGTCATAAAGGATTGGCTTGCACTTAACAGCAGTATATTTAGCGTCGAACGCGTTATCTTATGTCTAAATTTCCTATTGTATGTAATTGTATGTTCCCATCGAGATAAAATATAGTATGGCTTAATATAAATGAAGACTTGAAAGACTTCGGCGTTGAATATGCAGAGAGAACATGGATCACATTTGTTCCATGAGAAAAGGAGTATTACTTCGGCTGTAAAAACGCCTTTTCTCTATCTATTTTTCGGTACATGATTTTTACAAAAAGATCCATTTAATCTTCAGCCGATGCACACTTTGGTATCCAACAAGTTTCTCCATATATAATCAGAATATGAACGATCGATAATCGTGATATGGGCAGTGAATGATTAAGCAAGTACCAATATTAAATGGGCTGGCTCTCCCATTGAGGCGCCCATTCTGGAAGTCGTCAATCTGCATTAGATGGCGGTGCGGCGTATCTTGAACGCGAATCCGAGTCTCCGTCGCATATGTATTTTCCTGAAATAATTCAAACTGTGATAACTAGTGAAAGTTAAATCATGAAGATTATGCTTTTCGATCATTTCTTTTTTTATTAATAAATAATTAACATTTAAAAGGACACTGAAACTCTTTACATCCTTCTTATAACAAAATTTAAAACATTTAATGTTTATAAATTTTAATTTATATTTAAACAATCTTTTTAAGCAATTTTGTAATAGTACCATTTTTGAGGTACAGAATGGCAATCAGGAAGTTGCTTTAGTTAAACGATAAAAAAATTTTATCTTGTAGCTATTATTTTGTAATGAATATACAGAATGAATATTGCTCTGTAGCAGCTTGTTATTTTTATTAACACAAATAAATGTATGATTTAAATTTATCAATTATATATAACAATTATATAACAATTATATCTTAATTTTATCAATTATATATAACAATTATATATAATCCTTAATTTTAAAAACTAATGTATTTTGGCATACTTTGCATAAATCAAGGGTTAAAAGTTTTTGTGGGCTTATCCTAATTCATGTCAGTTCATCCTTTATTAATAATGTTTATTATAACGAATTTCTCGTTATAAAAAATGTTTTTAATAGCGCAAAAAATATTTTTTTCATATAACTTTTTGTGTAATCATCCAAAGATTAAAAAATTCCTAATTATATAATTAACGTACCAGACACAAATTTTCGCTTCACCAAACTCAACCGATATCCAGATCCTATAAGCTCAAATTCGACACCCGACAATGTGGTCCCTTCGCAATTGAACTGTGTAAATATCGTGCCCTGATTGCCCGGGCCGCGTTCGAGCTCGACTCGCGCCTTCAAGGATCCGACTCCGTTACCCTCGCTGTGTTGCGAAAGCTCCGTAAATTTCCATAGTACGCGATTCGTGTCTGGCAGCCACTGTGCCGACGGTTTACTATTGAACGATTTAAAACCGCCATCAATAGGCGCAGCAACATGGAGATTCAGTAGAGGGCTCGGCGAGGCCATGGCGCGACTGTTATACTTATAATCGATCTAAAATCAAAAACATTAATTTGCAACGACTACGACATCAAGCGAGATAGACGAAATTGTCGCTTTTGTTTCTTTCAAGCATCTTTTCTCTTTAAAAAATAGCCAAATATTTTACCTTGAGATCGGTGTGGGTCGTCTCACATTTCCAATATGCGACCAATTGAAAAGGACATGAACCAGCACCTTCCTTGCATTTGATTTGATATTTGAGGATGTCTACATTGAAATACGAGGCCGAGGGATTCTGTTCAGCTTGCCGCCGAAGCAACATAGTTAAGGCACTCATGTTGAATTCGAAGATTGTACTATCGACGGTAGTTTGAGTTGCGTCCCTGTAAATACAATCTCCTCTTTCACCAAGTTGTCTTTTTTCGCTTTAAGGATCAAAGCAAAGTTAGTAAACATGACTTACATGCTGATAAGTTGGCTGTTTGGCAACAGTCTCTCCAACCTATTGGTGTTCCTCACACGGAAGGTCAGCTTGGCAGGACTGGGATTATTCGCTAGGACTGTGACGATGCCAGCCGGAAACGAGAGCATCATGTCACCGCTTAGCTTTACTTGGCATCGGGTTTCGTCCGTGCCACGAAAATAGGAATGCACTATCTCATGGAAAGCGACTGCCAACGGAATGGTGTCCGCTAGGCCGATCGTGAGTGGAGATGGTCCCCGCGAGGATCCCACGCCCACGCCAGCAGTGCGAAATTCCAGACTGGCGACGCTATCAGCCCGAGATATCGTCGCAGGTGACATCCTACCGCGTGGTGATGGACCTTCTCCTCGGCGCGATGGTGGTCTGGGTATTACGATTGATCCCGTCGGCGTTGAGGATGCGGATTGCTTGGGTGGCAAGGCCGGTGTGATGTCTCCAACTTCCGAAAATAAATCCCCATCTAAAAAAAATGTGATTCTTTTTACAAATATTCTTGTGTGTTTGTGTGTTTCTCTTGTTCTTAATTTCATGTAAAAATAAAAAATGTTTAATTAAGTACATTGCTGTAAGCGATATTCGTAACTTATATCTTAATATTTTTTTTCATATATAGGTATCATATTAAATAAGTTGACCGCTATTTGTCGAATTTCGCAGAAATTATTAGGTGTTGGAATTAATTCGTAGCGTTTTACAAGTGATGGGAAGTACTTTCATTAATGTATTTTTTAATGCTCATGTGAAATAAATAACATTCTTTCATTAAAAAACGCTACGAATTAATTCCAACACCTAATAATTTATATGTTTGATAACGTGAACAAATTTGTAGCTTTCTGCTATTCAGCAAGCAGATAAACGTTAATAGGGCTTACCTGGAAATCGGGTATGAGAATGTGTAGGCGGCGCAGATTGTGGCGGCGGCGGCTGCGACGGGGTCGGCGATGTGGAAAGTGGCGGTGGGCTCTGCAGCGGGGCGTAAGGGTGGCTACCGGTCGGTGTCGACGCGCTCGATGGCGTACTGCTAGGATTGAACAAGTTTAGGCCAAGTAAATCTGAGCTTGGCTTACCTCCTAATTGCTGTGACACTGACTGAGACCTTTTCATATGATGATCGGAATCAGTATTCGATCCTCTACGTCCCTGTTCAAATATAGATGTGTGATCAGAAAAACGAAATGGTATTTTTTTTTTCTAATAACACGTATTTGAGTACTCCGAAAATTTGTGATAGAACAATAAAAAAAATTTCTCATAAAAAAGCAAGATACAACATTGAGAATGACTTTGTAAGGGACATTTTTTTTAATTAAAAATCATACACATGTAACAAAAATCGAAAAAATAACATGAGATATTAAAATAAAAAAACATATATACGTACATAAAATAAATACTACATAATAAGTACATATATTATATACACATATACTATATTATATATTATTATTTATATATTATAATAGTATATAATAGTATTCATTAAAAATTTCCTCGTGATTATAGCTTTTGTATGTTATATTATACATACAATTATAATATTTAATAATCAAATAAAGGTATTATTTTATACATCTCGGTTTCTTTATATTTTATATTTTACTAATTAATATTATTTCATGATTTAAACATAAAATCGTGATAAGTATTTAATTAAATATATCATATTATTTTCTAAACTATAGAATAATTGTTTTAATTTTGTAATGTATAATTAAAGTTGTAATGTATAACACACAATATAAGATTTTTTAGTAGAAAGTTTAACTTACTGTTGGTGCAGGTGATAAAGATAAATTTTCCACTGTCGCCCTCAATTCGTCTACACTAGCGCTCATGGGTGCACTACCATTGCTGAGAGGCTTTATTTCCACTCGTATCTTACGTTCCCTCTCATCTTCCGAATCAGTATCTGAACTGGAATAAAATCCCTTTTCGTTTTCCCACGGATCCGGCTTCGGTCTAATACAAAAACCATCCTCGTCCACCTCCGGCGTCGGCGTTTCTGACTTTCTGCTGTCTTCTTTGTCCTCCCTATTGTGTTCGTGAAAATCATTTAAAATAATATACTTTTGTAAGTTCCAGCAGGCCCAGTGCATTACATAATAAAAACTCTTTCATGCTAGAAGCGTGCTAAAATAATACAACTGTTGCGCTTATAGGCGTGATACGTGAGATAACTGAAGTTAACGAATATCAAATATTCTATTGCGCTGATAAAAAAATACTATACATGAATCCATGAATGTTTTCTGTCTCGAATTTTGTAATTCTTTAATTTTTACATATGGCTTCCAATAGAAATTCAATACCGGTTCAACCAGACAAAAAATCAATCTGATGACTAATAAAAATTGTTTCTTTTTTTTTATTGCTTGATATCAATTTAAAATCAATACAAAGCTAAGGCAAAAAATAAATATGAAAGATCTATTTCTAAATAATTATTAACAATAAATAAACTAAGATAAATAAATATACTAAAATATAATTCAGAAAAGAACATATCCATAATAAAGAAAATTAAAATTACACATCTTATATCTTATTGTTATTCAGTGTTTAATTTATTTAGAACATTATTTAGAACATCCTATCATATTGACATCGCATGATGTTTACTTGTAGGACGATAGTCAGGAAGTTATTGAAATTAAATAACCATTATTTTGAATACAACGAATAGACGGAATAAATAATTGCAGAGGAAACCAATTAACTTATCACCATATAGTTCACCAAAGAAATAGAATATAAGTAAATTTATAAAAATAAATATTATAAAAAAGAAACAATATATAATTTAGCTCAGTAATATATTTTCGAAATGCTAATTATCTAAACTTACACAAAAAACGGCTATTTAGTTTCAGTACTATCATTCTGATATGACAAATGTGACAATTTATTTGAACATTAGCATCCAATATAACGTACAACTTTCAAAATCTGTAATATATGAAAAGAAAGCATTTGCAGATTCATGTTCAAAATATTTGTAATGTATGCTGTATATTGTGATTGATAATAATCGATAAAAAAAATTATAATATGTAATATATCTTAAACGAACAAATAGAATATCCAACAATAAAGCATTCCGAGTCTAAGATTCACATCCAGCAAAAGTATATTTAATTTATGTTAAAATCTTAATTAAATATGTACATCATTTTTTTAGAGTACAGATCGATTTTGTCTGCTGGTTATGAAACTGACTCTATGTGCACTAGGTCTGCTGTGCATGCATGTACTGACAGGTCAGACTTTTCTTCTTTATTGCTGCTTGTGTCCATGAGATCCTTCTTCTTCTTCGCCTTCTTCTCCTTTCGTTTTTCTCTCCTACTGCGTAGAAACCCTGTTGGTCGTGGATACCCCAAATGTAGACAATAGGACGGTATATGTACTGTGATATATGTACTAGCTACTTATTAAATATGCTTTATGCAAATTACACTCTTACAGTTACACCAAATTATGAATTCATCTGTATCTGCGAAATTAATATACTATTCTTGTTAAATTCACTACAAATATTTATGAATTGTACACTTAAAAATAAATTTTAACATCTATTTTTTTATCATTTACTATTACAGAAATAGAATTTTGCACAAAGAAAAATAAGATATTTATATGATTTCATATTGATATCATGGAAATATATAACAGAAAAAAAATTTTAGCATTAAAAAAATATCATAAAATAGATGGCATTTCTATTAATAATAAAACTAAATTATGTATAAATAAAATAAAAAGCAAAATCTACATCTAGTTGCATTACTATCTACACGAATATGTATCTATTCGAATCTACAGTGTAAAGTTTGAACGAGAACTGCTATTGCTTGTATAAAAAAAATTATACAAATCGTTATATTTCATTTTAACATTTGTAGGATTTAAATGAGCAGTACATAATATACATTTAAAAAACTCTAATGAAAAATTAAGATTAAAGAATTTACTTTCCAAGTGATTAAAATGTAACACAACATGATCAAATAATACGAAACAAATTAACGTACGTCGAATTAACTAGCATTCCTGTATGCATTTCTAATTAATTAATCAACTTCTATATTCTTTGATGAAGCTGACACGAGTTTCCTTGCAAAAATCAATTTGTTGCAACTATATTAAAATAAAACATCTCGATTTAAATTACTATAAAGAAGTGTATTCAATTGGAACAAAAGTTCGTAGTCACTTTTTCATTTCTATATTGACGTATTTTTAAAAAATTTTAGCAATTATTGTTCGATACAGCAAAGTTTCAGCGTTAAGAATCTGTTTTTTTAATTGCGGTACACGCGCGCGATGACTTTAAATGGAGTTGTAATCAAGGTTAAACTATTCCTTTTACTTAATCCGCGATAACTCAGTAACAAAAATCTTATATTAAAAAATGATCTTGCAGAAAAAACTTTAAGTTTCCATGTTAGAAAGTTAAAAATTTTTGCAATTTTTTTTTGAGCACATGACAGGTAAATAAAAAAATCATAAAGTAAAAAAAATGCTCATTTCAACTTGTAGATTTCTATTTGTAAAAATGATTAAATTCACAGAAATTTAAAAGATCTTTCAGTAAATTAAAAGACCTTTTAGAAAATAAAGACTTTAATCTTTAAAATTTCATTTTTTAATTTAAATTTCCTTCATTATCAACGAAGTTATAATGAAGTTTGCTTTCTTTGTATTAAGTTCGTAACGCTCTACGAATTTGAATTCCAACTCAATATCTTTAAAAGTACCTTTTCGAGGAAACGCATGTCAGCGTTTCATAAAACAACAACTAACAATGTGAATACCTACGTCGAACGAAGGCAGATGATAAAAGAGTGAAATATACAGAAAATAAAATTCAGTAGTGGAGTAGAGCACGTCACGTTAGTAGAAATATGAAGATATCCCACGCACCATCACCATCAAAAATCCTACAGTATCTGCATCGTCTACTCTCTTCTTAAATTGTTTTTCTAACAATTACTAAATCTACATTGACACTATAATAAACGCATTTCGTTTAGAACATTCTTATCCGTGCATATCTCTCTTTGGAAGATTATACACAGAGGAACACATATCCTCTGCAAGCCAATCTAACGTTGCATGCAAAAATAGTCTCAGACATTAAATAAATAAATATTTAGAGGAGTAATCCACAGAAAAAGAAATATTCTATAAAATGTAAAAATATTCTATAAGATAAAAAAAGTAATCCATCAATTGAAATGAATGTAAATGCTGCCGAAGATGCTACGGGAATGATTGTCATCGACGAAAACATAGTTCGCAATAATAGTTGTTTCAGAATATTACGTTATTGGAAAAGAAAGAAAGATATTCCTGCACTTGGAAAATAAATGTAAGTATAAACACGTGAGCCATGCGAATTAGGAATTTTATAAAAACGGCTCACCTGAGGCCCCCGTCAGTAGCCAACCCCGCTCTTGTATCTCAACATTATTCAAGTCCAACTCCCTTTAGTTTAGTTATATTTCTTTTTCTTTTTAGCTCACTGCATTGATGTTACAGAAAGAACTTTAGAAATATAATTATATGCTGCAATCCATGTAATTACAAGTCTATTCAGGACGGTCATTAGTGGTACGTGTTAGCATTTGAATCACTTATGGCATGTAAAAAAGTTAGATGTATATGAATGCTTGTATGTATCGCGTTTGTATAACCCATCCATGTACTTATTCATGATTTTATCGGAAAAAAGATAAAGAGACAGAAAAAATAAATAGAAAGACAAAAGTCAAGCTATGTTAAACATATCCATTAAAATCTATGATATTCATACCTATGTTTTAACAACATGTTATTCAATCTTTAATCTTCCATGGTTATATTAAAAAATGTATATATAAAAGTTCGAAGTTTTAGCGAATGTTAAATTTCATAATAAATCGAATGCACTCGATAATATAGTTAACTGTAGAAAAATATATGTATAAATATTTTATGGATTTTCTTATCGTGGTTGTGTAAAAATTGATGCAAATCGTATGTCGCCATCGGATAATATATATACTCCCACAGAAAAGATTGTTAGAAAAACAATTTATAGATGAAACTTTATGAAAATACGAAAGTAATTAGAATCCCATACATTTCTAATGCTAGATAGATAGTGCCTATATATTCTATTCAAGCGTTTTTAATGTTAGTAAAATGCAAACAAAAAATATTTCTTCCTTTAGTTCAAAATATCTTCTCAGTCTTAGATCCATTTTAAACGCGGAAATAAATCAAAGTGAAGAAATATTTGCATGGATGTTATATGTGAAGCAGAAATTAATGTTACATTAAAATAAATTATTTTAAAAGATTTGTTTGATGAAAGATATATTTGTAACATTAATTTAAAGCGTTTAGACAATGTTAGTATACGTACATCGCTGTTCTAAAAGTGAGCACAGTGGAGGAATCATAATACGCGCAACCACTATAAGTCAGTAGATAATTTATTTAACCATATTACGTTCTGTTCAATTATAAGATATAAGAGGTATTTAAAAAGAAGTAATGTCTTTGTCACCGAGCACCATAAAGAGAGAACAACCAATAGAGAAACATTATAGATAAAGAGCTACATAGGAAATGCTCGAATAAGACTGATCCTGTTAAAAATTATAAAAGAAAATATTTTTAAAAATCATTAATATGAAATAAACTTATATATGAGAATTTATGTGTCAATATTTACGATAAATATTTTTATATTAAATTTTCAAATTAATAGTTGATCATTCATATTCGAGCCAACACATAATAGATTGCCTAAATAAAATCCTCAATTAAAAAAGTGACAACTGTGGCAATAGTTGAAAAATTATGTGCAGTTATTTTACGTTTCATACTCTTTAAATATCTTTAATAAAAGAAAGAGAACGAGATAAGTAGAAACCGTACGAACAGAAGCATGACAATCGTTAATTGTCGTATCAGCGAAAATTAAATACAGAATATGATTATTTTTATCAATATACTCGGCAACTATAACGTCAGTATCAGTAATCTATAATGTATGTTGTATACTGTAATCTAACAACAAAGTCAGAGGGTATGGTAGAGGAGGTATAGGAGTAAAATGTAAATTGTTACATTTAGATCCTCTGAGAGGGTTCCTGGAGATGCTGGGAGGTGGAACAGCAGGAGGCAGGTTGTTCCCTTGAGGGGTGGCAGGTGCCGAACCAGACGACCCTGCTTGCTTCTGTTTGTCTGAAACAACACTCATCATTCTCACGTTTTTGAATACCTCCCCATCAACTGATGACCCCTTTTTTCTCTCGCTCCGTGTCGCATTATTATGCACGTTAGTTGTACCGATTCAAATTTTAATGACCTTTGCAACTTTCAATGGCATTTTAGAGCGTTCCAGAGGGGTGAGAATATTTTAAGAAATCACATAATATCTTCGTATATAGTTTCGCATCTGAACATATAATTGTAATAATATTTGACGCATAAGAGCAACTGTATACACAAATACGCAAAAATCGAAGACAGAATTAAATATTATAATTGCATAAAAAATTATAAAAATATAATTATAATAAATTTTCTGACACGATAATTAACTGCATAAACTCATTGCTCCTCTATTTATTTTCCATGGACAAAACAATAAAGTAGTATAGCCCTTTATAATAAAGTATCTAAGTAAGTATAATATACCCCTCTACATATAATATATCCCCCTTGATATGTAATATACATAGAAAAATATATAATTTGCAATATACATACGACAGTATAATTAAAATTAAAATAAAAAACAAACCCCCTGGAACACAATGGTGTATTCTATGTCATCCTCCACCTAATGTTAGATCGTTACGCATAAGCAAGTATAACACAACAACCACATAAGCGTAAATAAATCAATAAAAATTGTCTGCGTATCATATTCGAATTGATATATCTGTGATCGAGTGCTGCAATTCAATTGGGCAAGTGTATAATGTGATCGATGATGATATACTAACAGATATAAAATTAAAAATAACAAAAAGTCTACCAAAAGACCATAATGCAATGTTATGCCTTGTTTTACAAATATTTATATTGGACTACAAAATTAATTTCGTAAAAAAAAAAAAAAAAACGAAAAGCATATTCGCTTTTTGTAATTTAAAGATGTAAAAGTGCATCGATGTGATGTAAAATATTTCAAAAAATGGAAAAAACATATCTCGTATGAAATGTAGCATCTCATTGCATCAAAGCCAAAGTAGATTCAAACTATTGCAATTAAAGAGATAACGAAACTTTAAAAAAGTTTATGTAACTTCGATGAAAGAGAGAGATAGAGAGAGATAGAAAGATAGAGAAAGAAACCTACCATGGGAGTTGGACATGAACAGGTTGAGTAGCGAGGTAGTACGGCGGGAAGCCTTGGTGGTTTGTGCATGTGACAGTTCTCTGTCCTTTTCCTTCTGTTTTTCTTTTTCTCTATCCTTTTCCAATATCACCCTCCCCCTTTCCCCGTCCAGTACCCTCAAAGTACTACCCTCCCCCTTTAATCCCTGATCTTTCTTTGAACTGTGACTGTTACCGGCTACGCCTGTTTCGCCGTTGGTGCCCTTCGACGTTTCCTTAGGTGTCTCTACACTGCCTTCTGACTGAGAGTGGCTGGTCATTTCCGCTAAACTCGTCATCACTTCCTCGTACTCAATCACACCTGATTTACAGATATGTCATGGATACTGAGGGGAACAGAGATGAAAAAAAATCTTTTAAATACTCTTTTTACCTGGTTTTTCGAAACCCGTGTATTTACTCTGAACGAATTGCTCTAATAACTTCTCCACCGTCATATCGACGCATTGCCGTTTGAAATCGATATGAACCTGGCCAACTTGCTCGTGATTGGTTTGCAAAACATCAGCGTATGTATTCAGAAATTCCTTCATGTGCTTCAGATGCGTCTCTTCCACATCTTGGAACCGCTTAGTAACGAAAACGTACATTGATTAGTACGCTTCGCTAATCGCTTGCGCAGCAATATTATCTCGCAAAGCCTAACTTCTATATTTTAATCCAGAATTAGTACCCTGCAAGCTTGAGTCATTTTTGCCTCGAAGTCGTTTCGTATGACCGTGTACTTGTCCACCAGCGTCCTATAATCATCTTGTGCCTTTTTGAACTTGCCCTCCGCCTTCTCCAGCTCCCTTTGACTGGCATTGTCCTTCCTTAATTTTTCTAATTCCAGGCGTTTTTGCATACACATGTCTTTCGCCTTATGTAACGTTACCGTAATGCTTTGTATACTTTGTACAACTTCTAAAGTAGACGATTCTTCTTCCTTCACCTAGATGTTGTCGGTATGTCATTTCTTTAATTAAACTATTCCAATTAAAAAATTAACGCGAATCAATTTGATTTGCATGTGCAATTAATCATATTTATGTGTACACTTTGATAAGACCTCTGCACATTGCCGACTTGATTGTCTGATGATGAGAACCTACTGACCCAACTGTGGGCGGAGACTGATAATTTATGGAACACATATCTGATAGCATATTGTGGTACGAAAGTATGATAATTGTGAATAAAAGATAATACCGTATTTTACTGTGTAAGATCGCAATCAAATTAATGAGAAAAATATTAAGATTTTTCAATAAAAGAACACAATTAATCAACGAATTATAAATAGAAAAATGTAATTACGTACAGCCTTATGTTTCTTGTGCAGTTCGTCCGCATATTTTGACACATCTTTTATGAGTTCGGACACCCGCTGGGCCATTTGAAAGTGTAAAACGGCGAGTTTTTCGGCAGCACCTCTCAGAGCAGCCCAGACAGGTGCGAATGTTCCTTGCGTGCTATTGCTCGCCTGTTTTGCTACCTTACTAAGAAGTTTATAATTGTTTTCCTCTATGGCTGATCTTTCTCGCAAAAATTCAGCCAATTCCTTGCTGGCGATTACACCATGCTTCATGTTATGATACAACACGTCAAATCCATTATTCTTTTCGCCCTTAAATAATAAAAAAAAATAGTTTATATATATATATATATTTATTTCAGTAATAAAATTTGATTTGTTAAATTTAAATCGCTTCTTAAAACGATATTCACTTTAATTTAATTACTTCAAAAAAGATTTTAATTGTTCAATTAGATAATATTATTTTGAGAATGAATTAAACGAAATGTATGACAATTTGATATTGAAAATGCAGTTATATACATAATTACATGTCTAAAAAATTATAAAATAAAGAAAAATTTTTAACTTTTCTTCCATACAAAGTTCAAAGACTTGATTCAAAAAACAAAACAAATTTCTTTTTAAATATGTCATTAAATATTTATCATAATATGGCAAAACCAAAGAATAATATTTCAACTTTCAATCAAAATTGACATTTTGAAAAAAAAAAATAATTTTAAGATGTTGAAAAGATTTTTGTAAAACATAATGTTTAAATCTGCTTTTATCAAATATTAATAAATATTAAAAAAGATATTTAGGTTTAGTATTTCAGATTCAAATTTTTAAAAATTATGATGCATATTGTTCCAAATGTGATGATAAACATTTTGCATGGAAAGTATTAAGAAATAGAAGATTGTCATTTTGTTTCCCAGAACATAAAATTATATAAATAATAACAAAAAATTAAAAATTCTACAAATAAATACATTTTTAACGACAAAACGATTTCATTTAATTGACTTCCAAAATTACATTTTCTTACCTAACAAAGTGAATAAGTACTTTATTTTAATTAATATTATTTGTATACATAATAATAATATTTATATAAATATATAATATCCTACAATATTAGCTATTTTAATTTTAATGTGAAATTCTATAAATTTCTGATAAACACTAATAAATTAATCAATTTTGCTCAATGAAAATATGAAAACTCTTAATAATATTTAAGTTACTAGTTAAAATAATATTTAAGTTATTAGAAAAATATTTTCGGTTGATTAAAAAAAGCAGATAACGAAATCATAATCTTGAGTTAATAAATTTTAATAAAATTTTAATTTAAAACTTAGTTGTAAAGACACATGACGACAAATAAAAAATTATGATAAATAATGATTTTGCTTGACATTTTTACTAAGAAAAAAATCGATTCCACATTTATAAGAGAATCAATAATTAAAATTCCAAATGTGGTATAATACACATTTTATATACACACGTAAATGGGCATGTTTTAAATTTAGAAATTGAAAAATTAGTACAAATAGAGAAAAGATTAAAAAAGTTAGATAGTTAAATTACCACTTCTCTATCAGAAACAATCTTTAAAAAAAGTTTTGCAATTAGAAAACTACGACTGAAAGATATATATCGGAATGGTACTTAAGACCACTTAGTCGTTTAACACTTGAACTCTGATCATGCGGTAAATCCACATTGAGCAGAATCGTTTAAGTGACGTCGTAATAAGCTGTCATTACATATTATTGCCCTTGTCATCCTATTGTACCGATTACTTGCGGCAGTTATACGTCTCAATTTCTGCTTTGATTTTATTGCAAAAGAATCTTTCGCGAACAGTCCGTCTGATATTTTATGTCACATTTATGATGTAAGAGTATTGTAAAGTAATTATATTATAAAAGAATCTTCCGCAAACAGCCAGCCATTGCCTGATATTTTACATCGCATTTGAAATGATCTCATACACGGGATACTCGCAGTGTCAAAAAAAGGAAGTGACAACTATCTTATCGACAACGTGCGTTCAGAAAGAAAGAGTAGATAAATATGTAACATTGGTTAAATAAATATCCTTAAAAAAACCTCATAATGAAATATACGCAGTCAGACTTATATATATTTTTAACATGACTGCGTTCAAAAAAAGCAGCTTTATAACTATTGTTTAATAAATTCTTTAATTAGTTTAGATTGCACCAACATTACTTTGACTTTAAGCGAGGCTTAAAACTCTCTCTCTCTCTCTCTCTCTCTCTCTCTCTCTTTCTAAAGCCGAGAGGAACATCGAGGAAGAGAGTTTTAAGCTTCGCTTAAAGTTGATGCTAGTGCAATCGGCCTTATACATTTAGATCCAGTAAGGAACTAAGCAAAACTAATATCAAAAAATTTTACAATTGCTTTTTCTGCTGAATGCAGCAATGGCTCTTTATGCTTTTTTGTTTCAATAATAAAAGTAAATATATAATAATAACAACAACAACAACAATAATAATAATAATACTAGTAGAAGTCATAATAATAAAAGTAATAATAATAAGTCTTTATAATAACAATAAAAATTTATATGCATTTTCTTATACTTTACTATTAACATATAAGATTCCATAATATATAAATACCATAATATATAAATATATAAATAACACATATATATATATATATATATATATCCATAATATATATATCCATAATATAGAAATATACGTATAATGATAAAAATTCACTTATAAAATTTTACCACCAGTGTTCATAGTCCGATCTTACACTCGAGATTATATTTAAATACAATCTCGAAACGCTTACAATCATTTCATTCATTTCACTAGTTGGATGTGTCAAGAGTGTCCATGACCAGACTTAAGATGATCTTGAATATAACGTGAGACTATGAATACCACCGCTCTATGAAGGTTACATAAATCAAACATTGCAATATAAACCAAACATTGTGAACGATATTGAGCAATTAAGCAGTTAAACGGGTAATGTCTATTTGACTTTGAGGGGAAGAGATTCAACGTCTCTCGGTCTCGCGAGCTCGATATGACCTGGCAAAAATTTCTTTTGCGTGCAACCTTCAGCGCGCGACTAAAGATCCTCGTTGAGATGCACCTTGCAAAGAACGTGCATGAATACGTCTGCAATTAGAGGAGGCTAATTGCGGGACGGTATAAATACAGCGAAAGAAACCAACATGCGGCAGATGTCCTTCGACCTCGTATATAAAAACATAGAACTTGGCGTATGGCAAACTGCTTAGGAATGCACATACATGTTAAAGAAATATTATTTCCACGCGCGTTTTTTTTTTCTTTAAACAATGAATCGACTCATATACAACGTGCGAGAATGCAAATGCACGTACGAGAAGGGTACAGGTAGAAGGAGAGAAAGAGGGGAAGCGAGAGAAAAAAGGGAAGAAGGAAAACGGAGGGAGAGGAAAAAGAGAAAGGAAGAAAGAAGAAAAGGAAGAAAGAAAAAAAAAAGATAAAAAAAAGAACGGAAAAAGAAAAGAGAAACGAAAGAAAGAAAAAAGGAAGGAAAAAAATAGAAGAGGAAAAAAAGGGGGGGGGGAGAAAGAAAACAGAAAGAAGAGGGACAGTGAGAAAAGGAGAGAAATGGAAAAAATAGAAGGAGTGGAGACACAGATAGAAGAAAGAAGAAATGGAAAAGGAGCGGAAGAGAAAGTGTGTGTCAAAAGCCAATAAAACATCTCGGTATATAACGAACGTGAGAAAACGATAGACAGGAAGGGAACGAAAAAGAAAGAGACTATACATTAACGGAGCATCGTAACGCATAACAATCGCGCGGGAGCAAGGGCGCAGGAATCAGGATGGGGCAGGGTCGAAGAGAATCGTGACGATGAGGAGATTACGACGGACGAATACATTCTCTCGCGACATAACCTAAATTCACGCGCGCTGACTGAATGGGTGAGAGTGACGTTCCGCGTTCGTCCGTGAGGAAATGAGACAGACGCGCGGTACAGAAAGAAGAAAATACATAAAGAGGCAAGAAGAAAGACATATCGATCCTTTTCGATCACTCACCCAAAAGTAGTCAACAAAATCCACGGTCATGTTGAGACCGCGATCAGACCATCATACCACCTCGTCACAACCTTACGTATGTATCGGCACGAATTGCACCGCACTCTTTTTCTTCTCGCCCGCGAACGGCAGCGCGCGTGACACGCACTGCGCTTCGTGATGGGACGCGACACCCAAGAATGCAATACTCCGATTCACAGAACGGCAGCGACTCGGTGTGAAGTCTGACCTGCCAGCGGGGATGGGGAATGGAATCGCGAGCGGAACGGGCGCGCTCGAGCGCAGAAACACGGGTCAACTTGCGTTCACGTCGACCGTCTCCTTCTGCCGCTGCGCTGCGTCGCGTCGCGTCGCTCCTTCTCCTCCTCTTCTCTTCACTCTCCTCCTTCACCCTTCACTCGCCAGCAGCTCTTCGTGCGTGTGAAATTTCTTCTTCTCATGCACGCGCGCGCACGATGCCGCGCGGCTATTCGCTTCCGACAACGGGCACGCAACCAATAAGATCGCGGCAATTGACGCGTCCGTATGAGAAACTTAAGGTCTGTTTGCATTGTTTGCACTTTTTGCACTTCTGTCAGCATTTTCACTTTCTCTCTCTCTCTCTCTCTCTCTCTTCAATGCTCAAATATATATTTATCTCATTTTGAGCGCAAACATTTTTGCGTATTTTAAGCAACGCGAACGTCGCAGACGAACCTTGAGTTTCTGATTTCAAAGCTAACAACTTTAGATAGATATAATCGATTTTCTATGTTATTATAGATAATCGTATTTAATATAGCATAATCCTAATTATTTAATATTATGATACTATTTATAATGTATCCAATATTTATGAGCTTAAGATTAGATTGAATGTAACAATTAGATTGAATTATTTTCAATGTCTATCAATTATGCTTTTTGAATGCCGTCATTGCTACCATTGCTGGTACTGGTCCGTGCTACGTTTTTAATAGTTACTTACTACTGGAACAAATGTTCACTGAAGTAAGACATAAATAAAATAAGTAAATACAATTAATGATAAAGATATTAAAATTTAATTAGCATTTATTCTTTTTTTTTATATTTTTCTGTATTTTTTGCATTTAAAAATAAGTAGGTATATGTTTGCTTTTTAAAGAAGGAAAGGAAATAAAGTGTAATTGAAACAATAGATTGGAGATATGTTCTGAAATGTACTGATAGTACTGAAGAACTATAGTCCATGTCATTTATATTATTATAAATGTATTTTTATATATTCAATATATTTTCAATATTTGAAATGCATCTTAAACAGTAAAAAGTATTAATGTTTTTTAAATCTCAAATAGTTTATGAAATAAATGTTTATAAATATTACGAAAAAATAATTAATAAATAATTTAACGATTAACCCAATGCTACAAATGTTTTAAAGCGTTTTTTGACTCAATTTGTAAAATTATTTCTTCTAATTTGTCAAACAAACGTTTCAAAATATTTGTAGTGACATTTTGACCATAATTTCTAAATAGGACAATTTATTAAATTACTCCTTTTCTAAATTAAATCATACATGCGTCATCATATTAGATCATATATATCAGTCTGTGCATTTAGATGTACACATGAGAAGATTTTTAAATTTATTTTTCATTTGATTTTCTGTTCAGCGGCACAAATTCAAATAACTTGGCGGTTCGTCGAGCGGCAGTACGGGAGGCGTGGCTTCAGGCCGAACCCAGCCGAATATAGCCGAACTCGTGTCATAGGCGCGCACACAGCGACGCGCACGTGTACCTTCGTACAGTCTGTATAGAGTGGAGTAGGAAAGTTTCGGTCGTGTTATCAATCGTCTTCTCCTCCCTCATCGCTGGACCGCTAATCTCGTTCACAGTGATCGTCATTGACGGATACGGGTCATCGTGCAACTGTAGGCCGCCACTGCCGCCGGTTGACGGCAAAGTAACTGGGACGAGCGACGAAGTGAGCGAACGATGCCCGCGAACAAGTCGAACCTATCAACGCCCCGTAAAGAGAAGCCCGGCGACAAGCTCTACACCCTCGCTACTTCGGTCGCCGCTAACACCAGTAAGAAGAAGAAGCGCTCCTCCTCCTTCGTTAAGCATAAACATTACGCGCAATATCTGGTGAGTGTGAGCGATGAATTAAAAGAAAATATATTGTGACACGAATATCGGATGAGCGGCCATATACGAGAAGGGACGCGCCTCGCGCGTCCATTTATTAGATGTCCACGATCCATGCAACTCCGATCGATCGTTCCAAGAATTACCGCCGCGTGATCCACCCTCCTCGAATACGTGGTATTTCACGTGTTTACTTCCCCCATTGCTGGACATGGGGGTAAAGACGCTACCCCTTAACCAAAGGTTAGGGTAGCGTCTAGGGGAATATTGAGTGTTATTGACCCCAAGTGGCATGACTCGGTCACGGTAATTGCGCGAGGAGGAAAGCATCCCCTTGCTTGCAAACTTTCTATTCATTCCTTTTAATTGTATTTTTTTTATTACCTTGTATTCTTTTTTATTTTTTTTTATATGAAAAAGTAAATATATGTACTTTTTTATATAAGAAAGAGAGGGGAGAGAGAGAGAGAGAGAGAGAGAGAGAGACAGAGGATGAAAAGGAGAATAACAGTAGATAAGAAAAGAAATGTTTAAAGAATACGGCTAAAAGTGCAAAAAATCATAATTTTTAATAATTTTGGTAAGTGATAAATAAATTTTTATTGTTAGAAGAACTGTAGATATAGATGTATGAAAAATTGGAGTTTTAAAAAATAAAATTGATCTTTGTTTCACTTTGAAGTTCCTATTAAGTGGTCCAATTTTTTTATCAAAATCTGTCTTTTTTAAAACTATACAATCTATAAACAAAAAAAACTCAGATTTTTATATCTTACCTAATTCTCGAGACATTCGTGCGTTAATTAAAACATTCTTGAACAGTACATCGATATGATCAATATCGTTCAATTATAGTTTAGCTATATAAATCTTTTAATTAACTATTTTTTTACGAAGAACAAAACGTTCTTTTCGTGGGATTATAATATTTCTAAATATAATTTGACGCGAGATGTTGTCGCTACACATCACGCAAATCTCTTGATATATAATTCTTAAATATGCAATTATGTTCCAAGAATATTTTGCGTGTCTAATTAATATTTTTTTAGAACGTGTTTTTAAGAAAGTCAGTTTGGTCGAAAAGTCTCTAGTTTAATTGACACATGAAAATTGGAATAATATTTTAGCTTATATTTTTAGCTAGTCGTAGGAAGAAATAAAAATTATATTTTCTATATTTATCGTTATTTATCTTTTTATATTTTATGTTATATTTATTATGAAAAGCAAAAACATTATTTACGTCAGAAATCTCAGGGATATATGAACGATCGATTGGTGTTGAACATGCTCGGGTTGCGATTCCTATTTCAAGTTGCGTATTAAATAAAGTATTTCAATTTTATATATATTATATAGGAATGTATATCAATTATATTATAAATATCATAATCGGCGAGATAATCGAGAGAAATTTGTTAAGGTATGATATAATGATTGTTGAAATGAGTTATAACAACATAGGTACGGTCTACATTAATATTTGGCAAATGTTAATACGCTAGTTAAGCTCATTGTTTGATAAAAAATTTTTTTTATGAATTTTGTATAAATTTCTAGAGAACAAAAATACTTCCCTTACGCATTATGTTATGTACGTGACATACATACGAAACCGTGATCTTAAAGGGGATAAAATGAGGATTCGGGATATCACAAGGGATTTCTTCCAATATTATACATATTAGATTCAATATTTTTGTCACGCATCCTAATGGTAGTTGTCGCAATTACCTATTATTATATTGTACATTTTGTGGCAATACATTTGCGTATAAATACTAAACTTGAATATTTTATTTTTACAATTATAGGCCCTGCATTATGTAACATCCTCCTTTTCCTTCACCTCTTTAAATATTAGTATGTAGTCTTTTGTGCACTATATTTGTAGTTTATTGTCGTCAACAAGTTTGTTTGGGTAGCAGATATAAAAATTACCGTTAGTAATTTGTTTATTTTGAATTTTTGAATTTTTAAATTTGTGAATTTTTAATTTTTTATTTGATATTACTTAGCAAGCTCCACACGAAGGCTCAGAGATTCATGTTAAATCGTCATGTAAATGTTATATTTTTAATTAATATTTAGACGAAAAGTGTTGTAAGAATGCAACTGTTTGTTGTTCCGACTGCAGTTGAACCAAACGAGAGGCTCTCTTTTAAAGAAATAAGTTGCCTTGAGATGATATAAAGTTACTTCAAAATGATAGTCCATACGTATTGATTCAAAGATAAGAAAAAGAGGTTGCTGATTCGGCGGAGACAAAAGGGACAGCAATCCCTTCCGCAGCTACTTTCGAACCCCTTCCTATGCTTTGCAGATGTAGAAGT
This sequence comes from Acromyrmex echinatior, assembly GCF_000204515.1. Next base: position 1,522,243 of record NW_011627193.1, read on the forward strand.
TGGCTCGATTACATGAAAAGATAAGATTTTCTTTCTTTCTCTCTTTTTCCGATTTGGATTTTGTGTTAGATTTGGTCATAATTTGTTGTATTTTTTTTGTGTAATTCAGCTATTGATTCAATTTTTTTTACTATTCTATTTAATTCCAATACGTTTTTATGCTATGAATAATACATTTAGTCAAAAGAATGGTTATTATGTAATAAAAATTATAAAATAAGAAGAGCATAGGAAGATCCAAAAATATAAAACTTGAAAATATAAGACTTTTTAATTCTTTTCTCTTATATTCACTTCTATTTTTTAATATGAGACAAAACCAAAAAATTGAGAGGAGAAAGAACTTTACACTTTAGTGAAATTATTAATTATAAGTTAAATTAGTAATTTGCTTCTAACAAATGTAATTTGGATTAATACGAATCATTAAATGCATATTAAGATTAAATATAAATATTATCTATATTATCCATATAGAAATGTAATCATATTATATAATTGTTCCATAATATGATATTAAATCAATATTTTTTGTTATATATTTTTTTTCTTATACGTATATAATATTCACGATTTATCAGTTTTAAATTTAACTTTGGGTTCTTTTTAATCAACAATTTGTCTATGAACTGAATGAGAAATCGGGATACTTTTAACAATTAAAAAACTCAAGTATAATGAATTTTTAATAGATTTATATTTTTTATATCCGTTAATGTAAATACGAAACAATATTGTTTTTTTTTTCAGAATCTTTCTGTTTATCAAACTTTTCTATAAAACATGAATATCATGAGTCATAATTAGTAATTTATGTAGATATTATAATCATCTCATAATCTTTCACTCAAAATTTTTAACTCTAAGGTATCTTTTATAAACACGTACCTATAAAGGGTCGAAATCGAATTCGAGGACGTGCTGATGAGTTAACTGCTCTTACACGGAGTTACGTTCACCCAGTTGGCAATAATTTATTTACTTTAACTAAATTTATATTTGATATTATTCGACGTGTAAAGCTTACACAAAAATCCAAGACTTCTGGTTAAGCCAATAAATTTTGATATAATTTATAATATTCACTTAAATATATGTTTAAATGAAATTCCTTGTCACATTGTTATTCTGCACTGAGGAAAAAATGTATTAAATTTTAATAAATATTTGTTTAAACAATATCAATTGAACATTTACTAAATATAAATACAATATATATTTATTTGATATAGAAACTATTAGTTTAATTTAATTATCGTTTTTATTTAATAAATATTTATTTATCACAAGGAAATATGAAATTAATATTATTCAAACAAATGTTTATTAAAATTTAGTACTTTTTTCCTCAATGTGACTATGCGTTGCAAATCATAATTTGAGCAGGTGTTCCTCGTTCATGCGACCGCGACTACAGGGAACGGAAGCGGAAATCAAGCGTAATGTGTCGGTGACGAGAGCGAAGCACAACATTCGTGTAGGTGCATTAATGCAAACTTGATGTTTTACGCATGAAGAATATGGAAGAAAAAATATACTTGACATTTTTCAAAAATCTCGTACGAATTTTATAGTAATAATATTTTTTAATATAAAAATTAAATTAAAAAAGAAGTCGAAGAGAATGAGAAAGAATAAATCGTATAAAATTGATTTTAGATATATCATTTTATATTGAAAATAGATTTTGCAACTATAATAAACTTAGTTTATACTCGTAAGCTTAGTTTATATTCGTACATTTCACATAATTTTAATCGAAAAAGTGTCGGATAGTTTCGATTCTGAGACTGCAGCAGACAATAGATATCTAAAATAGTGCGAACTGCGGAAGTTATTGTCTCGTTGATCCTTCTTGGTTCGTAATGATTAACGATGAATCTGTCAGATAGTAGGCACAAGCAGTGGAACACTTCGCCGAAGATTTTAATTAACCCACTTGCATTTATATAGACAGACATATCACGAGGTACAATTCTCATTTTTCCGAGGTGTGGGGTGGATTCCCGCAATGAAGAGAGAAATTAAATCGATCTGTCTGTGCTTTTGTCAAATATCATAAAGACTTCGTAATTTTGTCGTCGTCCTTACGATGATGAGATCCTGAAGTTTCCACGCTTAATTACATTAGATTAAAATGAATTGAAAAAGCTTCATCGATTTTCACATATAAGCTTTAAAGTGTTGGAGGGGTAGAAGGATTTGAAGATAAAGAGATCTAAGAATTTAATGTTTTTTTTCAAATCCGAGTCTCCAACTTTTCTAAGGATGTAATCGATGAACTTGAGGAATTCACAGAATTTCATTATACTGAAAAAAATTTTATTTTTCTTAACTTTATTTGATTTATTAATGCAAACTAGTACATTTCAATTTTATTGTAAATATTAAAAATATTTTTTTTAATGTTAAAATTTTTTTAAATTTTTTACAGCCACATAGAAATTCACGTTTTATTTTTTGATTTATCATTTTAATTTTTGCATTCTCCGTGTATGTAAAGGAAACAATCTAATTGCTAAAGGTAAGTGACAGTTTTGCAAATGAATATGTTCTGATATTAAAATTATTTAAATGAATGAAATTTCGAAAGAAGGATGTATTTCAAATTGCTGCTATTATATAATATATTTTTAAAAATATTGAAGAACTTGAAAAATGATAAAATAATAATTATCATGCTATATCACGAATTATTTTTTATCGATAATTGTTATTGATCAAATCAGATAATTAAATCAATGATATTACTTTTTAAGCAATAAAATAGGGCGTTACTTAAAAAGTGATTATCAATCAATCATTTAATTGTCACATCGTGGTATAGACATGCAGGGATTATCCGAATTAATTGACTGACGAAGTGCTCGTAGTGGTAATCGAACAAGTCCAATTTAACTCGAAAACAAGTACTTGTTATGCGAGGTGTTACTGATGTCATAACGGAACAAGGAAATCTAATTAAAAATTTTACGATTGGCGATACATACAATCGAAATTCTAAAATCAGTGATTCTATATAATCATACAAATTTAAATGCTACAATATTAATTAAATATCATATTACATATCTAGATTATGTATATAGATATTAATTATAAATTTCTATTTATGAAAATATATAGTTCAGTAATACTGAATTTCTGCAAATTAAAGAGAAAATGTAAGAAAAGTAGACAAGAAAGAAAATGAATGGCATAATTTTTTGCCCTTTCAGCATTGTGATTAAAACAAAATGTTCGCATTAAATCCTGATTTTATTATAATTACAAACTATATTTAACGAAAAAAGAATTACCGAACTTATATTTGAATGAGATAAACTTTTTAATATTATCTGATAGATTCGACGCAACACAAATATATTTGAAAATTTTAAAATCACAATTAATACATGAAAAAAACGATTTTATTGAAATATTAAAAATTTAGCTAGATACAGATCTGAAGAAAAATTTTGTTGAATTATCAAAATAATTATATAGAATGCTCAAATTGGATGCTAAAATATGTCAAAATTTTTTGCAGCATTGCTCATTATTGAATTTTCTACGTATTTACTTTCATAGTTCAATCAAATTATTTTCAAATCTGTATTTGTCTGAATTTTTTAATATTTCCATAAAATCACTTTTTCCATGTAGCATTTGTACATTTATCAACCATTTGAAAAATATTAAATGTATATATGATTGAATAATTAGTCGATGCATATACACATGAAGAGAGAGATAATAGTAAAAAAAATCGTTGTATTTTGTCGCTTCTCGTATGTTATTATCATTGGAGTCATTTCTTGCAATCACGCGAATGGCGTGACAGCGAAATGTATTTTGTACATGGTTCATTGCAAATGCAACGAAATGATGAATGACTTTTTCGCTGTGTACGCCGTGCGAAACGCCGTGCGAAGGCACATTCTCCCTTGCGAGTAACAAAAATAAAAATAATTTTCAACTATTCCACTACCCGTGGGAAATTCGGATTCGGAACGTGAATTCAACATGATAACCACCTACTGTTCTTCTTTTTCTTTCATCGAAAACGTTTAGGCGTATCAAATAGAAAACGGTGAATTTTCGGGGCTATTTAGGTCATGGATGTGTTATTTAATCCCAATCGAAGGGCGACCAAGATATCGTTCGAGAATTACCCGTGCCACTTCCGATCGATATTAGATATTGCGTCCGTCAGTGCGTTGGCGTTAACAGAAAGGGATACAATCGTTTGTAAAACGAGAAATTATATATCTATCTACATAGATGATGCTATTACGTGTAGTAATAACAATGCTAAAAAATCATTTTGAATGGAGAACTCCAATGGCTGAGGTCAATCCTGCTGGCATTAAGTAGAAAGTTAATCTTTGAGTAATCTGGACATCTCTGCAATATTCAACCATCATAATCATGTAGGTATGCTGTATTTTTCACAAGTTTTTAAATAAATATAGATATATTCTCCACTCAAAAATTTGTGTTAAGAATTCTATTACATAAAAAATACCGGAAAATACTTGTTAAGAATTCTATTATCTCCGAAAAAGTACTCGTACATTTTTATAAATTTCATATTACACGAACTATTGTATATAAGTTACACATATATACGTTCGTACGTAACTCTCGCAGCATGAAAATGATTAGCACGAAGGGAACAACACATTGTCCTTGAAATTCAACGTATGGTACGAAACGTCACGCACCAGGTGTTATTTATGATTTATCCCCTAAGTGGTAGTAAACTGCATAAACACACGAAAGCATAAACTGTCCAACCGTTCACTCGTAACGTTGTGTTTCCGTTGCGTTACGTGAGACATAAATGGAAAAAGTTTGTCATGTTAGAAAATTCAACTTTATTGAGAATTTCGTTTTGCATCTCGAGTTATGTCACGGAATGATGATTTCTGAATGCACACCTATCGTGCGGCGACCTGAGAGCTCTGCACCCCGACGCGATGCGTCGCCGACGTCGCTGGCTCGACATCGTGGCGCCGGATACGTGACGAGCACGACGAGCGACGGACAGGAAACGACGAAAATGCAAACACGGAAGAGGAAGCCGCGAGAGAAGACATAGATAGCAGCATATTCCGGGATAAGAATGGAATGTTAAAGGACTTGCTAAAGATACCTCGCAAATGTTCGACAGAATAACAAAATTATTTCGATTTTCTGTCAAAGAGGGAGCCGAATGGGAATGGTATCAGTAGTCTTCTTCGTGCTGAATTCGAATGTCTTCTGTATAGGTTTTTTGAAATATAATATGTTATTCTCGACTGTCATGTTATGACCACATAATAATAGGTATATAATTATATATTTATTATATAATATAATATATTGTGTAATAGTAGGTATAAGTATTAAGCTTTCGATTCTTAGGAAATTTCTGTGTGAAAAATGACAAAGAAAATCTGTATTTTTAACTTATTAACATTATAAGATTCTTAAGAGATTGAATCTAATAGTAATCACATTTTATGTATTTTTATGTATTTAACTTTTATATTTTACTATTAATTATATAATTTTTATATCGTATAAAATGTATGAAAGAAATGTATAACATAATATAGTGTGTATATATTATATTATATTATTTACTATTTAAAGAATTACATGAGCAATAGGAAAAATGATGAATACGTATATTTTGTGTCTAGACAAAAAGAATTAGAGTAGTGCAAGTTTGAGAAGCGAAATAAAAAATTGAGCATCTCGGTGTTTTTTTTTTTAGAACAAAATAGTAGTCAACTAACTTGAGCAATCTATTTTTTAGCCCCTGTAATATCATCTAAATTCATAATGTTTTCGATTTAATTTTGTGCTGTCTTTGTATCTTCACTTTTCTTGCAGCTGTTTCTTACAGTCATTTCGTTTCTTTATAAAGATACAAATTTTTATCGAGTCTGTAAGTAATTATATGCAATTTGATATTTTTATTAATATGCTATTAGTATGCTATTAATAAAATAGTGCGCTATTATTAGTAGTATGCTTCTTAATTTGCTTATGTTTTAGCACTGTTTTTCATCTATTTTCGTACGCTAAGTAAGTGCAGCGATGTCTATAGAAATATATTCTTCGTTTGATCATAACGCGTTATGAAATTGGAGGATGAGGATGAATAATATACGAAGAAGAAGTGAATTGTTACGTCGTTTGTAGTACGGGATACTTACATTAAAATAGGAAAGAAAGGTATAAAGAAGAAAAGCGGAAAAGGAAAGAAAATAAGAGCAAATAGGACTATCGATGAGCGTTGAACAAGCGAGAGGCGAATCTTTGAGAATCAGGAAGAAAAATCATAAAGAACTCACCTTAGGGGATAACGATAAAATGATCGGAACATAAATGGGAGAATTGTGCAAGTTATATCTAAAAATAGTGATAGTGAATGCCGGAATAGAAATGGAGTTACAATATAAAAACTTAAAAAAGAGAAAAAATTCAAAAACAATAATCAGTTATGATAACTACAAAAGAAATGAAGTATATAAATTGTTTGTTCGTTCTTTGATTTTAAAATTGAAATGTAAGCGCACGCGCGCGCGCGCGCGCGCGTGTGTGTGTGTGTGTCTATCTGTGCGTGTGTATAAATATGCATTAAAAGTGATTATACATGTATACATACATGTGTATATGTATAATATATTTTTTATATATTATATTTTTAATATACTTTTCAAATATTATATATAATATTTAAAATTGTACCTTCAATATAAAATTTGACTAGATATTTTCAACATTAAATATTCTCATAAACTAAAATATTAATATGAAAATCGACTATGAATTTGTTGAAAAACGGTTAAAGAAAACATTTTTTTACCAACTACACAAACACAATATATCCCACGTGAATCAGAATGAAAAATGTTTAACGGTATATAAAATTTTTGAGAGGTAATCGATGACAAAATTGAGAAATATACATACCTTGTGTGATTAAAAATTAAATTTTCTTTAACAAAAATCCAATTATATGGTGTCTCTTCAATATTATTACATTTTCATGTGTGTCTCTCTCCATTTCTCTTCTCTATTTAAAATATTTAAATAAAAGTAAAGAAGAGAAAGAGATCGATCAAAATTCTTCAATTATGTGAAATAATGAGATTTGCTGTAAAACTTTCGCTAAGAAAGGCATTTTCAAATTTATCCTTACGATTTAACACCAATTAGCAAACACTGCAAGTGTGCACTAGCGAGATTAAAAACAAGAAGATAAATCGAGAAGAGAAGAAAGTTGCGAGCATTGAGAAGTGACGCATATCGAGCATGGGACTCTGAACAACGACGGAAGAAACCAAGAGAAACACCGTGAGCAACCTGAATCACCACCTTCCGAACGTGGAGGCAATTCGGAACTACTTCTACATCGAATAACGTACATGTATATATGTGTATGCGACAGTGAAATGTGGGCGGTGGGCGAAAAAGCCTCCCTAGAAAATAGATGCTAGACCAAACGAATAGTAGTTGCAAAGCGAAAGAGAAAATTGAGGAAGCTAAAAAGGGGGGAGGGGAGAGAAAGAGAAAGAAAAAAGGAGAGTAGGAGAGGGAGGGAGAGAGAGAGAGAGAGAAAAAGAGAAATATAGTGCTTACGAAATGTACGCAACCGTGATGCGAGAAAGCAATGAGAGAGAAATAGAGAGGAGCCAGTGACGAATTAAAGAACCTCGGAGCCCTAACCGATTGTCTAAACTCATGCCCATTTCTATCAAAATAAATTAATTTTAATCTCGATTCAATTTACTCTTCATCCTTTTCTAAGTCTAAGAATTAGGAAAAGATGGAGAGTAAATTGAATCGGGATCAAAAGTTAATCTACATCGACCGAAATAAACGAGCGTTAATAATAAAATTTAATAATATTCATTGACTACAGTTTGATCGATTGTTCTCATTTCTTTTTAGTACTAACAAAGGGAGAAAGTTAAAATTTTATTATTATATAATAATCAAAATTCAAACGTAAGGAATTTTTAATTGAATTTTTGCGAAATGTTGCGATGCACTTGATAGTCATTAAATTTTCAACGAACATAAAATAGGAGGAAACATGAAAGAAATGAGATCACGCACACAATTTAGCAGATAACTATAAAAAAAACTGCTTAAGAAATTTTGTCGACGTTGAAAAAGTGTCATTACGTCAATGATAGATGAAGCCTTGAAAAGTGTGAGAATCGAATTTCTGCGCTTTGAGGCGCCCGCGCACCCCAGACCACCAGTTCGCCACTGCGTAGAATTTAGCGATGCGGCGGCAGCAGCGCGGAGAGAAAGAGAAATGAAGAGAGAAAGAGAGAGAGAGAGAGGGAGAGAGAGTGAGTGAGTGAGTGAGAAAGCGAGCGTGTAGTGCCAGCCGGCCGGCAAGGGAGGAACGATGTTGCGGACTATCGACCCGGTCTTCGCTCCGGCTTGACGCCTGCGCCTGTCATCGGCAATCCCTCCTACCGTCCCGCGAGCCGTCTTGCCGGCGTCGCGGCGCTCTACGCAACGTCGGTGTGGCGACGGTGGGACCAGCAGTGCCTCTCACGATTCCGTTCTCGTTCTGCCCTCCGTCTCGTGAACGCCGTTCGTACGTGTCCGGTCCGGGGTGTCACCTAGGTGCCAACACGCGCGCACACGTACACCGCGTACGTACGCATACACACCACTCACACCCATCCACATACACACACATACACACACACACACATACACACACACACACACCCACACGTATAATGTTACATATTAGATTCTAATCTCTATCCCAATCCGTCTTTCTTTTCTCTCTGCCCATCTTTGTTTCGCCTACTTGTCACTTTGCACACTTAAGTTACACGACCATGTTCTAACGCGATCACTACCGGCGCGTATCTATCCCACTCACCCATCTACAGTATGCGATTCTTTTTCCGTTTCTATATCTAATCCTTGGCTATATATAACATGGATATGCGGCAAGAAAATTTAATTAAATATTCGTATTGGTGCTAGCCGATGTCGTGTCGGTGCGACCATGGTATCCGTTGATACCGGCGCCTTCTTTCGAAAATGTCACGAGTATCTTTCTAAGATTCTTGTGCTTTTCTTGGTGCGCACTCGTAATACGCGAGCCGGTAAGTTGACAGGTGCGCATCGAAGAAGCTTCGGCTAGATCGAGCGATGGAGACATTGGGAGAGAAGAAAAGGCAGCGTAATAAAGAAAGGGGATGAGAAGGAGACAGGAGGGAGAAGGAACGAAGGGGAGAAGGAAGGATAAAAAAGGGAAAAAGGAAGAAGCTCCATGCTTGACGAGCAGGAGGTTTCTTAGGACGGAGATGAAACGGTAAAACCAGAAAGAATGACTGGCCTTTTCACTTCCTGATCTATTTCGCTCTTATCCACTTTTTTCGCTGGCGAATTGTCTGGCAAAATTTCTCCGATGTCACTTTTCAATTCTCACGCACTACGTATTATTCTATTCGATGTTTAAATGATTTGCTAGGTTTCCCATGAATCTTGTTTGATAGACAATTAGCAAACTTTGATCATGCAGTTTGAAAGTGACCATCTTTGTTCTTCTTAACTAATCTTCACATGCGCAGTTATAGTCGATGACCTTGGTTCCGGTTGTACGTTGTCATTGACAATTTTGTATTCTATTATTTTTTTAACTTGACATTTGGTATTGCAACATTCAATGGATTCTTCGTGTCTTTCAAGAATTCTCTCAGGTATGCGTAATTATGCGATGAGTAATTTTACAATACCAAAACGTATATTCATTCGCAAAACAGTCATACCTGGTAAATACCTGGCAGATATTCATTATTTCTGATCTATATTCTGTTCTCGAACATACTTTTGTTCTCAGTTCTGATGACATTGACGATAATATCGAACGAAGTGTGAAGGCTGCTTATCCACTCTTTCGTTTCCTTCTTTTGCACTCTTATCTTTGTTAGAATATTAATTATCTGCATAATTGTCTTCTAACTGACGCTCTGCTGAAATTAATTTAATATTCATACTTCTCATTACATCATTCGTAATGAAAGAATAAATCACATTGTGATCTTAGTTTGCCCAGAATATTGCCTCGATATCTAAGATAATCATCACATTGTTATAATCATGAATATATAATTGTTATTAGCTGGATATCAATTTTTATATTTTCCTGTTATAATGTATTTATGAATATTATAATTTTCACATTATAATGTATTAATATCAATTTTTATATTATAAATTACATAACAAATTACATAACAAAATATTTGCCTCTTTTGCATATTTCAATATGCTGATAAATATAAATCTAGCGTTTCTTATATTTTTCAAGGAAATTAATTTCCTTGAGATATTATTAATATACGTATAAACTTATTCATCATTTGAAAAAGTGTCGTACAATTATTAGCTAGCAAATTTAAATCCTTCGAAAACTTCATAATGATTTATTTCGAGTCACTTCATATTCTATCAATCACATTCCCAATGTATTTATGAGCCATCTCATATGCATCTTACATGGAGATCTCCGTTTTATCGCTTTTGCTATTTCGTTCTTCCGTTATCGGCGCTTCCGATAAGTGTACGGTCGCCTACTGATCGTTTTTAACATGTAGCCTGAGGCTAACCTTAACCTGAATATTGGGGTCCATTTCGCAATTTTCTTTTTCGTCGGAGAAAAATCCATCGGATGGACCGTACGGTACGCGCAAATGCTGGCATTGTGTTTCATTCCTATACGTGTATACTCACACATACGCATGCACATATCGGTGCTACCACTTTACACACGCCTTTTATACCTCTTTATAGCTAAAGGTGTTACAGAATATCTCTGAATTTCCTAGATTGAAAATTACGAGAAAATATTAAAGATGTTTGTATAATTTTAAAGATGTAATATAAATGTAAAACATTTATTTATTCAGGATCAATATTTGGATATTTTTAAGATAAACAAGGTTTTCTTTTCCATTTTTTTTCGCGCGCGCGCACAATAAAAGAGAAAAAAAGACATTTTACAAATTCGTGTGAAAAATTCTTTCCTTAACACTTTTACATCAAAAATTGAAAGAGTTTTTAGAATGTTTTTTTGTGAAAAATCTCATTCTTAAAAAAAAATGAATTTATATATATATATATATATATTATATAATGATATATGTATATATTACATAATATCGTGTGAGATATATATACACACACACACACACACAGAGAATGAGCTAAGAGAACTTTCCACCTTGTTTTTTGTAATCAACTGATTTATGTTGGAACACGTCACCTTTGTTTTTCAAAGGAAAATGTACATGATAAATTGTGCTGCTCTTCATCTTCTTGTCTAAGATACCTAACCCTTTAAAAATTTTAAGTGACAATAGAAATTAGATGACATATATTTATTTAAGAATTTTTTTAATTCCCTTGAATTCTTCAGAATCTGTATCTTTTTAAATTTCAGTGATTATTTTATGACGTAACATTTTATATAGAATCCTGTGTTATAATACAAATTTTTTAAAAATATCTTAAATAAAAGAAAAATATAATGAAGAAAAATTAGATGATCTTTGCAAGATTGCATTGAATTGAATTTTCAACTTTTAATACCTAAGACTTTAAAATTTTTTGAGATATACTCAAATAAAAATAAATAGGATAATTGTAAAGAGAATTTAAAAAAACCTTTAAAACGTTGTGCCACTTGATACTTACTGCCATTTAATATTTGTGAAGAGGCAGCTATCTTAATTAAAAAGAAGATGAAACAATAGTTTGAATAAACAATTAAACTTATCATATTATTATACATTTTCCTTAAAAACAAAAATGGCATGTTTTAACATATTTCACAATCAGTCGGTTAAAAAGAAAATGAGGTGGAAAGTTCTCGTTAGCTCATCTCGTACATACACACACTCATTATAAGGCGGTGTAATTTTATTGATACATATATTTATATATACATGTATATAAAATATATGTATGCATCTTAATATATCTAAATATCGCCTTATGTACTTGACACAATATACACAAATACGCAGAGGGAGCAATTCGGAGCCCGTGCCTGAGCCCGAGCGCCACTTACAAACACTGCCTTGAAGGCTGAGAAGAAAGAGGTAGTGTTGTGATAGTGAGAGAGGTGGACGAGAACGAGGATTCGTATAGTGGTGTATCTCCCGTGATTGACGCCGAGAAAAACTACGTCCTTCTTCTCGGCAGAACATCTGCGTTCTGGTCTACCGACGGCGTTGTCCGTCGTCATCGTCGCGGAGAAACGGCCGGCCTCCGTTCGTCGCTCGCTAACGCAGCGGCTGTGTGTCATTATTACTGTCCCACTGCCTCACACACCGCGGCCTCATGATTGGTTCATTTTGGAACCTCTGCCGTGCGTGCCCTTCAATGCCGATTGATAAGGTGAGGAGAGACTAAGAAATCATATAATTGCGCTGCGGATATTCCGATTTATTGCAAATTATTTGATATCTCCTATTAAAAATAGATATTTCAGGGAAAAAAGGAAATAACATCTCTTTGTGTTAGATACTTTGCTGCTCTATATAACGCAATAATGAGGAATAAAATAAAATAAAAATTAAACAATAAGTGATAATAAAATAAAGTTGTTCTTATAACGTCGAAATCCAAAATATCTTATTATATTCTGTACAGTTTCAATGTATTTTCCCATCCGTTTTGTCTAACTTTTGGTAGAAGCATTTCAAGCTTCTTTCACCAATTCTGATTAACTCTGATCGATGTTTAACTCAATCATCACAATTATCAATGTGAGAATTAAACACAGTTTGTCTCAGAAAAGATGTTTTGATATGTATATAAAATTGCTGTTGACACTTTTGTTGGCGAGTTGATCGTCGATTAATTTAATCAGAAGTTGGTGAAAGAGACCTTTCATATAGAATTCTGAAATGAATTATATTATGAATCTTAAAGAAGGATCCATTTTCAATGTTATATATCTTTATAACTTTTTCAAGTTAAATCAAATTTCCGTTCAAACAAATTCTATTTGAAATTAAATAAAGAATACTGCTTTGGCATCCATTCTTTTTGTTGAAGCTTGCTAGCAGCCTTTTGACTTTTAGTCGGTAATTACTTTTCAACATTTTCGTTAAGGAAAAATAAATTTCGTACAGAAATTGTGCTATAAATAATAACCAATAATTTTCGACAGATGGCTGTGTAGAAAGCTGGAGATTCCATAGCTGTCTAATGATACGATTAATCAGAATGGCGACTGCATTGATCGATTCAATGGTCTTGTATTGCTTGTTTGTCCGCCAGTCTCATAAATTTGTAAGCGATTCGAGGAAGTGCACTTGCACTATGTCAACTCGAGGGTGGTTAGTGTATTCAATTTTCACTTGTATTTATTTAATGTTTCTGTAAAATTCCTTTACTCTTTTCTCTACGAATTTTTCAATCGTTTTAGTTTTAATTTAAAATTTATAATCACACATTGTGTGAATTTAACTGTAATAAAACAAGCAATAATTATAACTTGAACGACTTAGAGAAATTATTATATTTATATATAGTTAAAATGAGTTTCTCAATTATAAAATTTTTTTTTTTATACATTAAAGAGAAAAATGAGTATTTTACTTTAACAAAAACATGATAACATAATCTCTCAAAATTTTATCATTTAATTAGTAATATTTTCAAAAGCAGAATATTTTGGTTCGTTTGCCATTAAGTTAATGAATATAATTACTTGGCAATGTTTATAAATCATTGTTATGAACGTTTACCTGCCAACAGGAACGATTAACAATGGAAAAAATTGAGGGAGTCTTTTGTAATGGTGAATTGTAAGAGAAATTTAAGGGCAGTAGGCAAGCAAATTTATTACGTTTTATTTCTTGCGAACAATTTTGAGAAAGTTATAAATAGGCAGCTTTGCTAACTCAATTGCCTTCGTGATTTCATCTCTTTCAGTCTTTACTATTAATAAAATTTATTCTTTCTTTATTCAGTCTTCACTGTTGATAACATTAAAAAAGCAGATTTGAAAATTTTACGTAAATTATGAAACACAAGATTTTCCTTAAATTAAATCGCAAATTTTTCAAATTTGCTGTACAAGTACAGGGATACAGACCAACGTCTGTCAGATATAAATGCAATATAACTTGCATACTTAAGAACCTTGCACGGTCTTTAACTATTACGTTTTCGTAAAATACTTCTCTGTAGTAGATTTACGATGCACAAATTTAATAGTATATGAAATATTGCTTAATAATTTATGCTTATAAGGCATAAAATACACGAAATGTATGATATAAAATGCAATTTGCTTTACATGCATAATTCAAGATGAAATACTGAAAAAAGTCAACTACGAATATGCGTATAACATCGCATATATTGCTGCTTAAAATTTGACATGACATGATTGAATTATAATGATATTTCGTTCATGCAACATTATGTATTAGTTAAATGATGGATAAATGTCATTAATATTAATTAATGACTATTATACAAATAAATAAATACAAATTAAATATCTATTTTAAAAATTTTCTTTGATATTATCTGTTATTTCTTGTTTTCTATTATTAAATTAATATAAATTAATAGTAAATTAATTTTGTCGTATTTCTTTGATATATAATTTTGCGAAATAAAGTAGATATCTCATAAGAGATATTTTTTCATATTTATCCTGTAGTTTTTGTTAATTTGAAAACTAAAAGACTTTATACATCTTTTTAATTTATAACATTGTCTATGCAAAAGTTAAACTTCTAATTAAGATTCTATTAAATTCGTATTTTTAATTATTTTTGTTATTTATTATATAATAACTAACGAATATAATGTGCAATTAATTAATTCTTATTGCAGCTATGCAGTAATTTATTAGTTTAGTTTGACAGATCTCATCAATCGTTTATGTATCATTCTATATACATTGGCGGCAGAAGTGTTTCATCCTAAGCGGAACAGATTTCATCGGTCTGAGAAATCGTTTAAATATCGTGCTTCCTCCGGTCGAGCGCAACATTCTCCATCTTATCGAAATCGAATTACTTTATCGATTCCGTTAGATTATCACGTTTAGCGTGATTTGTGTACATCGATTTTACATTGTATGTACTGCATGGATTTTCTTCTTCGCAATGCTTTTGTCGCAAATTTAATCAAATGATCGTTTTAGAAGTCAGAAGTGGTCTCTTTTTTATTTTGCATAAAACTACATGCATTTCACAACTACATGCTATTAGTTTTCGCGAAACTGCCGCAATTTTATCTCCATAACAAACTTTTGTAATCATGCCGTACAAAGTTCACTGCAATACTTATGTATTGCTATACTAATGTATTAGCACTGTCAGCACTATTTGAGAAATGACATCAATAAAGCCATAATTGTTGCTAGACAATGTACAACACATCCATTATAGAATTATTAGACACATGAATTGGAATCATTAATCAGTGTACAATGTCTCATTTTTCGCATTTTTGTATTAATTTTTTAATATATATTTATGTAGCACATATCAATTTATATAACTTTTATGCATATAATATAAATTAAAAAATATTAACGCATGTTAAAAATCTAATCTCTCAATACAACAATATTATTTATTACATCTTTTATTGTTTTTGAAAAAATTGATTCATTGAATTTCTGGAGTTTCCGCGAATTTCCTAATTATTGCAATAATAATTGCTTCTGGTTAACATTGTTCCGCATTGTGATTGCTATGCTAATAGTTAGCATAGAACTTACGTCATTATAGATTGGTCGTTGTCTCACCGTAATATAGTATTACGTCATGCCAAAGTCGATATATATTTTCGTCATATGTACTTGCTGGGAACTTGTTTAACGATTTCAGCTGTATTTGCAATTTTTTTCTTGATTACGTGAGTTCGCACGAAGCACATCGATCGTTCTTATTCGGAGAAATGATTATTAGATACGTTTACGAGTATCGGAGAATTCATTAAGCTGAGTCTATTCGAGAACTTATTCGATTTTCAAAATGTGTGAAGTTTGTACAATTATTTATTTTATTAAATAAAAGAAAAGAAAAGTTAAGATAGAAAATATGTTAAGAAAATTAGGAACATTTTATAGTAAATAATTTCTTTTCCTTTAAGTAGTTTTTGTTGTTCTAAGAAATTGCTGTAAATTCTATTTTTAATTTTTTTTTTTAAAAGAGAAGTCTTTCAATTTTAATTTTAATTTAAGTGGAAGTATAACATTTTTCTAATAATAATTAAAAGAAGTACGCTGGATATCGTGCAGCAATTATAATTATTAAAGAATGATATTCAGGCAAATACGAGTAAGTAATATGAGAGTTTTATTTAAGAAAATATGAATATTTTGTATCAAAATTCCAAACATGACACATTATTCAAAGTTGAGCGAGATAAAATTATTCTTGACGAATACAGAATCCAGATAAAAGTCGAATACTATCCAATAGCTGATATCGTGTATTGTCAGCTTGTCCTATATAACATTCGATCTGTTGCATCCATTTTTAAAATTGTAAAGAATGATCGGAAACATATCAGTTAATATTGCGAAAGCAAACATGACCTTTTGAGATTTAATCGATTGTAACAATTTACGTATTGTTCAATCGCGTAAACATAAAATATTTGAACAATTTCGAAAATATCGATTATTTTAATGTTTAATATATTATATGTTGATAACTTTTTAAATATGAGATTTAATCTCCGATAATTTAATAATATAGGACAGTTTTTGACTTTTAAGTGGCAATAATAACGTTAATGAAAAGTTTTTTCCACGCTCTCTGAGTTTTTCTCACCGCAATGGAATGAATTTCTCCGATATCGGGATTCGCATTTTCGTTTCACTCCCTTGTATTTGTACAAGATACGATTAGGCGAAGCTGCGAGAGGAAATTATCTCATTTAATAGACGTACCTCTGTACGATATTTATTTTCCCGAATATCTTATCTTTTTCTTTCTCCATACTTTTTCTCTCAAGTGTCGATTAACTGATTAATCGTATTCGTAATTACGATGAAATGCGCTGTACTAGCTGACTCGCAATTGCGCTAGCGAGAAAAAGTGTCGTTTATCGATTGGCCTCAATTCGTGAGTCATTTTTCAAAATAATTCATTAATTCTAGCGTTTCTCGTGCCGAGTCATCTTAACGTCATGAGCAGACTAATCTCTAAAGTACACGATTTTGACTGTCACCTTACGGCAACTTATGGAGCACAATGCCGCGTATAGCCAGTGGAACCGCATGGTCATTCGGCTCAATCGACCTACGTGTGCAAATCGTCGCTACGAAGGGAATGGTAGGAGTGAAAAGCCGGCATTGCGCCACTCGGACTCGCTCGCCTCCATCAATATACGCGCTTGATCACGTTGTCATCCACTCGGTAAACGCATCTTGATCTTTACTACTGAATGTCAAATATTAAAAAATTATTAGTGGAAATTAGATAAGAGTAAATCAAAGAGAAAAAACTCTATTTTTGGTCGAAGGGAATTTTGGCACTTAATAATATTCATATGTAGATTTTATAAATATTTAAACATATTTGTAAGTCATGGATATTGTCAAGCACTAAAATTCACTTCGATCAAAAATAGATATGTATATATTGTATATTTGAAATATTAAGAAATTGTAACTTTATACCTTTATTCTAGTTAATTAATATCTTATAATTATTCTTCTTCTAACTATTTTTCTTCTGGTTGTCTTTTAATGTAATTTAGTTATTACATTCGGTATATTATAGCTTTTTTTTTCAAAGTGATTACATGTATTGAATAAATTATGCGTTATATATTTTTTAAATTTTTATAAAAATTATAAAAAGTATTATTTTTATACAAATTTTTTTTTTGGTGACATATGAGAGATTATCAGAATCGTTACTTTATAATCTATCATAATACTGGATAACATATTTTATTCATAACTAATAAATAACGATTTTGAATATGTATGTTTACGAAATATATGTGTGTTTGTGTTAATACATATTTCTCTAAAATATGTATCTATGCAAATACGTAAATATATCAATGTAGACATTATATTTCATGTATACACATCACGAATTATTATATACTTGCAAATATATTTTGTCTAATTTTGCATGTTGATTAACATAAATTACGTAAATTAGTATGATCTTAAGATAGCCATTTTACAAAAGTCATTAGATTTAACTAGAATACATCGTCCCGTAATGAAAAATTCAAAAGGTTTTAATATTATTATTAGAACATGGTTCGCGCAGAGTGTGATATAAATGCAAATATAAACTTTTGTAATAAAGTTTGCATAGAGAAAGATAATATAAAAAAATAGAAGAAATTTTAGAACGTAATAAAGTTTGATTTAGATCTAATATTATAAAACTTCGCTTAATGAAGGGTTGCAGAAATTGAAATAAAATGGGAAAATGCTTTTGAGAAGAAATCATGATTCGGAATCACGAATCAGAACATAATGGAAATGAATGCAATTAACAGATAGATAGCATTGTGAAATTTAAATGAGAGCGACAAGAAGATAAAGAACTTCGGATTAATTCTATAAAATTGTGTAGAAAATATAAAGGAATCTTATGTGTACAGGATTTTTAAGAATTTTTATTGGCTGGTAAAATGAGATTTTTCTTGCTAAATTTGTTCTTATTTCAACATATTTTTATATCTTTACATTCCGCTTATTTTTGCGAATTTATGGCCATCCGCCGAATAAATGATTTCATCAAAATCTCATCCATGCGAAAAATATGAATTGCTGTGATCTCGAAATAAAATTCGCTTTAATTTTTTTCCTTATTACTCAACGATAAAATATCTAGAAATATTAAATAAGAATCACGATTATTTTAATTAAATTTATTGCGAATGTGAGAAATTAAATTGCGTCACGTGTTGCGGCAATGCGACGGAAAGGATGAAGCTTAGAGTTGTCGATATTGATTTTGCGTCTCGACATGTCATCTCGATTTAACAAAATACAGAAGCATTTTTTTATATTTCATAAAAATGAACTTCGATGACTTTGATCAGCTAGTATTATCACAGTAATTCTATTCCAGCATAATCGGGTTCTAAGTAATAAGATACCAGGGAGATTTCCGATTAATATGGGAACGTTATTTATTTTTGGAAAACGTTTATTTTTTCGATACAATACGAGAATTGTTGCTGTTATTTCATTATCGGTTTATGATTCCATGAAATAATTTTATTTAGCACTTGTTACGCAACTGCAGAATATTTTAAGGGAAATAAGCGACCATAAATTGTAGGTTGTATACTTATTAGAATTTGCAGCTTACGTCCTTTTTTAAACACGAAGCCGTATACTTATTTTTAATTAAATCTGTTAAAGAGTCATGTTGTACAGTCACTGTTCTTGTTCCGCTGTATTTGTGATTAGAAAATGTTATCTCACAACTTTACGATTGTCGTAAGGCTTTGAAGTACAAAATGCATTGTAGAATCCGAAAACTTTCAATGGCCTCGTACACCATGATTCGATTTAGATGTTCGCGCGCGTTTTATACATTATTTATGGTTCTTTCTATCATGTTTCGATTCGACATAGCGATATCGCGAATGCATGAGAAACATAATTGCTGCAGCGAAAATGCGGACGCGAAAAGTCGATTTTTGCGGGCGGAACGGGTGGAAGAACCGGCACTGCACCAACGTTGTGTCTTCGTCGATGTGGCACTTGAGCCAAGTCGCGCGTTGTATATAGTACATTGACTTTTATTACCCTACTTCATGCCGCGCGCGCACATACTATTCTCTAACCGACATACGGGGGAAACTGTCAATAAAATTCTAGAACCGAACGCGTACGATATTCAAGAAGCGAGGAATATGCAAAGTGCGCTCAGGGTATCATGTCGCTCGTTCGACGGATGTTTGCAAATTTTACGGATTTAATTGTGTGACCGAGAACATCTCTTCCGTTTTTTTTTTTTTAGCATCGAACGAAATTCCTTCGCGTTATTTATTCATCAGCACATAATTGTGCTTTACTCCAATTTTGGAATAAGAGCACCGTCATTGTGCTTAAGTTTTAATTGTTGTGTCAGAATGGTCCAAATTGCTACGCGCAATAATTATCTGCTTTCAATCCATTATCTTACTTCCAGAATTGTGTGCTTGCTTATGGTACGTCTATTGACGTGAAATTTTTGGCGACACGCCATGTCCCGCAGCATTCGGGAAACGTAATTGAATATCATTTATTATAGCCGAATAACGGTGATTACATGATTACGTGAACGCGGTCAGACATTGTTTGTCGTATGCGAAATTCATCTGATAAGCAGTGCATCATTCTGTTTGTAGTATTTGTACAATTATTCTGTTTATAAATATTCGTAAACGCAAATTTATTTGCGGTGTACGAAGCTCGAACGTGTTGTTAAACTTGGCGGACGAACTTACAAATGTATGTGCACTTGGAAAGCGATAGAGAACATGAATACTGATAGCGGTTGTCAGGTGTTAAATATAGACGCTAATTAGTCGTAAAACTTTCTGAAGCGTGAAGTCATTATGCGACAATCACTTTCGCAGGAAATGCTTGTTTCAACAAAGCATATATTATATAATTGAATAAATGCAATATAAAAATATAAATATAATAATTTTCATTAATTTTCTTTTCATCGATCCTTTTTCATATATTTTAATGATATTTTATTTATATTCTTATATTATTCCTTCCTATTATCTTTATAAAAAAGAGGAATGATATAATAATATAAAAGATAAGAAATAAAATATATGAAAGAAGATCGATGAAAAGAAAATTAATAAATGAAAATTGTAGATTACAAATAAACATCATTAAATTTTAGCTGTAAAGTAATTTAAATGCGGATGTGATTAAGAACTATAACTTTAGTCAGTAACATTCATGTTTAACATTTGAACAGATCAATTCAAATAAAAATTTAATTATTTAAAAAAATTTAATTATTTTAAACTACGAACATCTACGACAATATAGTATAATATTCAAAATAAAATAATCGAATTTTTCCGGATATAAATAAAAGAGAATTTTAATTCTTTGAGGTATATAATTTGTCCATCGCGACTATTTGAAAAATAATACTTATATGCGAAGGCACGTTAAAGGTCTATCACTCGCACAATTTTTAACTTATAAAGGAAACTTAGAAAATTAGATATAAAGAAGATTAGATCATAATGAATAAATCGCGAGTGTATGCATTGAGCATTAATTAAAAATTATTAAATGATATAATATATATAATGCATAATTTTAAATCTTAATATAGTAACTAATAATATAGTTCACATTAACATATAATATACCGTAATTTTCTTAATATGTACATACTAGTGACGTGAAGCTGGTTTAAAATAAGATTCGAACCAACCAATTTTTATTTTTATTTTTTGTCACTAGAGAATATTTTATATGTCACTGTTGTGTGGTATTATAACGATTTTGATTTATCTACATTCGTTGTCAATGATAAGTGTCCCCGAAAGATAACGGTATAAGATGATAGAACATATAACGAGAGAAGGGACGGGATTAGGTTACATGTTGTCGATGATCACATGTTGACGTCTGATCGGTGCATTCGCTCGAGAAACCAGATTTTCTTGTTCCATCGAAGTACGATCGATCGAGAATTACTTGTGATATAACTTGGCAGAACAGGAAAACCGATAGAGAAAAGAAAAAAATATACGTAAATAGATCCAGGGGAAAATTCCTAAATATGTGAATAAATAATGGGCGTTGACCTTTCCATTTTATTATTCATAATGAGCCACAATTCATCCACTTTAATGATATTCGATGAAATCAGCTTTGATTACTTATTTATTTATCGACAACTTAAATTATACATCAGTTTGCTCCGCGCTTGTTTATTCGCGACTGTAGATTAAGATAAAATTTACCGGAATTGCGGTAATAAATATAACCTGTTAAGGTCAATGAAATTTGGGCTCCTCGCGTGCTAAAATATTAAATACCTAATTCATTCGGTATTAATGGAAGCATTAGTTAGTCATTGTTTCTAAAATTGCTATATATTTTATTATGTCATATACGTATGGAAAGAGATCGGTTGCAGCATCGTATAAATTGCCTGGCTACATCACGAGGGAAATACATAGGAGTAAATAGAAAACACATACACACATTACGGCTCATGCGATGCGAGAGAGAACTGTCGGGAAGTTTTAACGAAGATCGTTCTGGATGACAGCCGTTCTCTCGCTTGTCTGCTCTCTACTCATCTATCCTACCCGAATTAGAAGTACAGAGAATTCCTGCAAAGCTATTCTGTGTGTATAGAGTATCTCAAAATCATTAGATCGTGTTTCGGATATAGCTTCTTCGATCTGAAAACAACTTTTAGCGAAAATGCCGAGGGAAGTTGCTTATCGCATCTCTCTTTCTAACTTTAACGTTATATAACTTTGTAACTGAAGTTCGAACTGAAATTTTAAGTGAATTTCGTTATTTTAAAGGAAAATCCACTTGAAATTAAATTAAAAAAAGGTGCGATCATGTTAATTGCCGTCTTTCTTAAAGATTATCATAAAAACAGCTTGTTCGATTTTTTTCAGCTGGACTTCTATTTTTTCATTAGGAAAATTTGATATCAAATATTAAACAGAAATATGAAAGAAAAGTTGATATCAAGGAATAATAAAGCATATGTGACAAAATATTATAAAATAAATATCCATAATAAAACAAATACAAAATTATGTTCAATTCTTTTGCAATCTAGGAAATTTTTATCATATTTATCTATTTTCTAATCTTCTCTTTCGTATGTAATATTTTATTCATATTCCATTTATAATCTTATATACCTATTCCAAACACAATTAAAATAAAAATCTAAAAGTTTTACAGATAGTTTTAGGCATATCTATTTGCATTTCGCTTTTCCATTTAACTTCTCATCGTTATACTGTGATCACTTGCGAGTCCCTGTTAATGATTTCAATGGACGGAATCGACGTGTTGCGAGAAGCCGTGCAATGTCGCAAGAACTTTGTGCGCTTATTGTCTTATTGTCTCGAGTTCGTGTCAGAATTTGTTTATGAATCGTACCACCTTTCCTTTCCGATCAACGGTTTTCCATTTAATCGACGCGTATCATAATTTTCGAACACGCTGCGGACTACTGGATAGAATTGTATCATTATGAATTTTTATTTTATTTTTACATATGCTTTCACTACTCCACGTGATATCTATCAAAAAACAGTTGTGTCTCAATAATAAACGGTTAAGTTTATAATGGACTCAACTAATAGCGCCGATTGCATAAGAAGTGTTTTTCTTTTTCTACACAATATGAACAAAGATATAATGCACAATCCAAATTTATAAAAAAATATGTTTGAGGAACATTTGTCATAATTATCCATGCGACGTCTTTTTATAAGTTTGACGTATAAAGAATACGTTAACGATCAAGCCTTGCATGCTCGTAATAAAATGATATGCAAGAATTTTCGCAATGGAGTTTTTTGTAGTCCATCGATTGGTGATATCGATGATGATGATGATTGTTCAAAACTATTAATTGCATTCAATCAATTTGTAAGATTATAGCACATAATTAGATTTAATATCAATCCATATAATTGGAAATCGCTTTGTAAATATAGTAATATAATAATAAAATTAACTTATTCGAACAAAAACATTCCAAACTAAGTATAATAATCAAGTATAGTAGTCCTAAATTATTCTTGTAATCGTTTTCATAAAATTATGGATCACTTTAGTAGTCAACCATTTCGTTTTTCTTTATCTAACAAGTTTTATATATGCACCGCTGTGTGTGTTACATTGAACGAAACTTTTTCTAAAACTATCTGGAACTCTTCCTTTTGTTCTAAATAATCCAGAACTTCTAACAGAACTACAATTTCGAAGCACAGGGATGTAAAATTTATACATTCCAGTGCTGTTGAATCCCAAATATATAAACCATAATTATATATTATATTAATTATTATGATATTAACTACTATTCTAATAGCATCATGTTTTTTATGATAAATATATTTTTATAAATCTTTATATATCTTTTGAATAACTTTTACTTTTACTTTTTGTTTTATTACTTAATTTTTTTGGTTGTCTTTTGATCCAATAAAACATCTGATTGTTTCCAAGAATTTTTTATGGAAATATTCTGTTTCAAAATATTACATATTTTTCTAAAAACTTGTTTTCATAATATTAAAGAACCACGTATATTTTATTTATTGTATATAATATTTTTTAATATCAAAGCAAATAATGAAAGAATTGAATAGTGAATAATGTAGTAGATACAGTGAATTATATATACATAGTGAAATTTTATTTTTGTCGACGCAACTTTGTAATTTTTAACGATCAAACGGAAAAATTTTTATACTACTTTTTTGTAGATGTATTACATCTACAGATTTAAAAATCCTTCTATGGAATTAAAATATGAACAATAATTCGGACTAAACGATTTCATACGAAAAACTATAAAAATTTGAAAATTACAGTTTTGTTATCGATTTCTAGCGTTGATTCGTAATTACATTTGCTTTTATATAAAAGTTTTATACTTTGTACGTATAAAACAAGCTTAATTTGGGATAAGAAAGAACAATACTATGCTTTTAGAAATGAGCTTAGTACAAGAGAAAAGGTTGCGTGAAAATTTCTTGTAGTTATGTGTACGTGCGACATTGCTGTAGTAATGTATAGAGTGACCTGTTCGATCTTTTGTTCGAATATGTTTAGAACTTCTTTAAACAAAAATATTGTAATATTGTCTCACGTTAATATTTTTTTACTTAAAATTAAATATGTTTTTTAAATTTATTTTTGTATAAGAAAATGCTCTTACAACGTTGTAAGTATGTATATGTAACAATGTAATATATTTGCAACTAATGTATGACTTGACGGTTTTTTTATCTTTTTTTGAAAAGATAATTTTTGAATTTTTATTATATAATTTTTGGTTTATTATTATACTGTACTTTCATTTTGGTTTATGTTATAAAATTAAGTGATCGAACCAATAATAGTGTATCGGATTTTTTCCGTAGTTTTCTATTTTTTATGGTTTTAAAAAAAGAAAAGAAACAAGAAATATGTGAAGTGCTTGGGCGCGGCGATCTACGATAAAGGTTAACGTTGTCCCACATTGCCATTAATAAATAAACGTCGAAGAATCAATAGTCGTTTGTGCGCGATTCACGATAGAACGTATACTGTTTATTATTTGAAAGTCTACCTATATTTGTTTTACATTATCAAGCACTCATCAGAATGTTAGTTTTTTACTTGCTTAACAAATTAAATTCTGTCATTTGTATGAAAACGAAAATTATTGGAAATAATTAAATATTAAAAAATATTAAAAAATAAATTCTTCAAAATGAGAGGGGAGTTAGTGCAAATATACATGAAAAAAAAACAAGTATAAGAAATAAATAGCTTTGAGGAAGCTTTAATTAATGTATTTATTAATTGTATTATAGATAATAATTTTTTATGGGAATTTGATGGATTTAATTATATTTCGTCACTATTTATTAATGCTTTGGATAAAAATAATTACATTTGACGTGAAATATATAACGAACTTTGTATTTTCTCGAATAGATTAGGGAAGCCTTAACCATCGATCCGTTTATCTACCGAAACCTTGCAATATATTTTAATTGATACAGTGAATGACGGCCATGCTAAA
Source organism: Acromyrmex echinatior (assembly GCF_000204515.1). The sequence goes on from NW_011627193.1 coordinate 1,548,033, forward strand.
AATATATACTGTCTCCGAACTAGTAATATAATTGAAAACAAAAAAACCAAATTCTTTATGAAAAAAATAAGTAAAAAAATGTAGAATAAAATTTGTATAATTATTACAAAATTTCATAATTAATGTAATTTTATAAATAACTAATAATGGAAAAAAATTTTTAATTTATTACATTTTTTATTAAGTAATTAAAGTTATTAAATAAATTAAAATTTATTATAATTAATAAATTTAGTAATTAGCGCAATAGATCACGATATGACGATAATCCTCTGTAAATGCTCTGAAAAAAAATATTTGTGAAAGAGCTTCAAAAATATTATCAATTTAGCAATTATTGAATTAAATTATTCTATAATAAAAAAAATATTGTTTCTTAATTAAAATTCTAAAGCCTTTTATAATAGCTTCGATTCATTTCTGTGAACATTTTGTGAACATGCCGTTATATCAAAAAAACAATGTAATATTTTTTTGAAACTATTTTAGAAATTTATAATTAATATAATATATTAAATTCGTGATAATATGAAATTAATGTATAATAGTTTTTTATATTATTCAACATATCTACATTTATATATACAATCATAGAGTATTTTTATCGTGACTTTTAAGAGCAAATTGCGTGTTAATGTTACAGCAGCTTCATTCGGAATACAGGAGCACGTACACATGGCACGAGTACACAGGACCGCATCAGGAGCATACAGTTGTGCGACGCGCGCCGCAGCCGCCACCATCGAGTAAGTACGATAATTAAACAGAATAGTATTTTTACTTCCGTTATATTTAGCGAACATTAATCCTAAACGGAATAAAATAGCTTATTCACCGGTAGAAAACAAAAAGTTTACCAATACGCGTGCTATGATGTGACGTGGTATTTCACACACAAAATAAGCAGTGAATTTTCTCTTATGTGAAGTTTTAAAATTTATTACGAGTGATTATGTTTGAAGGATAATTTTCCAAAAGAAAAAAGGTGCATTGATAAATTGATAAATATATGAGTTATATTTTTAAAAATTAAGGAAGGAATCTACAATGATTGGGGGATTTACACTCATATTGTTTAGGCTTGATACGATTAGAGAATTTTCAAGTCACTCGAGCGTAAATTGATTTATCTCACGCATTTATCGACTCTGTTCTACACAGACATACGTGAGTTACTCTTAATTTTAATAAAAATATTTCAATCATTATTTAATTGAAAAAAGAAAATATTCATGTCGATATACGCTCTCGAGAGCGGCCACCTACTCGCGGAGAGAACTTTTTACTTTTTTTCTCCGTATTTTTAGTGTTTTTAATGATTTTAATGATTTATTCGTATTATTATTATTAACGCACTCGCTCTCCACATCCCATTCACTTCATACACATTATTATCGCGATTTTATTACGATATATATACAATGCATTATTTTTTGTGTAACATATTTATATATACACGCATATATAGAGAGCGCCCCATATAATTTGCGATTTTAATGGCAGATTATCTAATGAATTTAGAGTTGCTTTTTTGAAAAAAAATATTGAGGTGTCTTAAAATTATTCAGTTATAAAATTCGTTACAAATTAATTATAAGTCTCAAGAGATCATAGAACTCTTGAGACCTATAATTCCTTCAGTTAATTTCAAATGAGCTTCACATTAATAAAATTCCAATTTGAAATTTATAAAAACATGTATTGGAAGTCGAAATGTTACATTAAATAGATATCTTTTAAAAATTATTATTATGAAAAAATCGACTTCAAATTCGTCAAGAATTCTGTCATTCAAATTAAAAAAATCGCAAATTGCGGGATGATCCTATTTATATTTCGATATTGTGTATGTCATGATATATTTTTAGAGCAGCGTATTACGATACATATTGTCATATACCTGTTCTCTCAATGTTATTCTCACTTTGTCCTTACTGATGTTTTTGTGTGAACGCTTATAAGTCAAAGTAGATATGCATTTTTCCCTGCCGGTAACGTAAATTCGTTCCCGGCTCATTTTTCGAGAGCAGACGTCAGCTGTCGATCGAATCGGTGAATCCCCCTCGTTTCCACTCGATCGAGTATCTCGGTAACGCGCGATTAAACGCGAAAATGCGGTTCTTGCGGCCTTGTTCAAAATTATATTTGCAGATAGCTACGTTATTCGCATAAAAATTTCCGTTCTAAAATATTTTATTATATAATATTTTTTTATATTTCTATACTATAATGATAGATGCAATAACCTTTATTTAATTGTTTACAGTTGATACATTTAATAATATATTTACAATATTTAGTTATTTAATTTTAAATATTTGAAGTACACTACGAATTTAATGAATGTAATGAATTTCCTCCAATTCTTGTTTGGAATTCATATGATTCAAGGAATTTCGAGAATCTTTGAGAATACAAAGTGTCTTTCAACGACAATGGTTGATATAGAGATCAAAATTTGCTTCATATTAAACAGACGGCTAATTCAATTCGAAGTGTCCATGTTTACTTAAATTTACATTGAATCAGAAAGACAAATGTTACTTGTAGCTTTTTTGTTTACTTCAGTTCACTTCATTATTGTTATTACTAAAGCAATTTTTAAGTTGTTAACAACATACAAAGAATATATAGTTTATAAAATATCTAAAAAGTAGATTAAAAAAAGATAGATAATAGAATTTCTAATAAAGGTTCAATAATTGCGAATATTATTACCATGTTGAAATCTATTTCCACCTCGATTTCCACCGATCGTCGATTTCTCAGCTAGTCGTCGCTCGAATTTAATCGTTCACGATCTCGCGCGATCTTTCGCGACCTCGTTTCGCGTAAGGCAATTTGGCCGCAATAAATTCCACGCCATTGACTTTCTCATCTCGTCAACGGCGTTTCAGGTTTCCCCGGTCTCTCTTGAAAAATGAAATAAATCGACATGCATTGTGGACGATTGAACTCCGTTCCCCCTATCCGTGTGATCTTTATTCGCAAGCAATCTTTCGTTTCTTCTTTTTTTTTACGCGTAATCGATAGATTTAATTCATCCATAGTATCGCCAGTGGTATCATGATTGTTTAGTTTTTATATTATCAAACAAATGAACGCGGATTCATGATCAAATTTAATTACTTCGCACGATTATGAAACAATAGTACGCGTGTAAATCTTAGTTGTAAAAATTTCTCTGTGAGTGTCATATGGAAAATATTATATTTAGATATTTATTATGATATACCACCACTTCATATATTCATGATACCACCTAGAGTTTTAAAAAAGTGTCATACATGTCGACTTTTGAAGAAATTTCAACGGAAATAATGGTCTAGCCCTCTTTTTGTTTTATATAAAAAAAGTATGAATCGTCGCTTTTACTTCAATTCGTTATCGATATCTCGTGATATAGTCAAAAATAGAATTTGACATTCGGGGGAAAAATCTCGATAAATTTCAATAGTTGGATAAGCACGCAATAGTTTTGGAATTTTTCTACCGGCCTTGAGATGAAGAAGGGTTATGCCGGAATCGATTATGACGGAAAATCAATCGATCAAGCAAAATCGAAGATAGAGGGGGGGAGGGAAAGAAAAGTAAGAGAAAAACAAAAGAGAGAACGCGGTGCCAGCTGCGAATTTTGATTGCAGCGAAGCAACCAAGCGCGAAGCTACAATCGGCCAAGTCAACAGAGGATGAGAACAGCGAAGGTAAGATGAACGACTCGGAGCTACGCAAATGCCCAGGTTTTATTTCGATTTGTTTTCGCTCATTCTCCGGAGAAACTCCCCCTTCCCTTCTCCTTGCCCAGATGCTATTGTATCTGCCATTAATTTGCTGACTAACCAAGAGGCTTGTTGCTAAATGTCAATTTCATTATAAACGTAATATTTATCTCAAAGTATAAATTTATTAAAATTTATGTTTTGTATATACACAGAGTTTCTGGTGAATGAATGTAACATTTTCTGTAAACAGATAACGAATTAAATTGCTAAATAGAAAATGTTCTGTACCGTTTTACTATATATCGTTTTACGATTTTTACAATAATTAATGAGAAATTAATTAATGGAAATATGCGGATGAATGTACATCCGCGCAATTCAGCGACGAATGTAAGCGCGCAGTTATGTGAAGTTGGCCTCCCTTCCTTTATTGAAAATCAAGTTACAATCATTTATCATTATTGGGATGTTTATTAATCCATTCTCGATGATCATGCAAAACTGTATTAATAAATAAAAAAGACATTTGGAGATTGCTCGCTTTTTTTTATAAAATTTGAATTTTCAAATAATATATATATTAGGTGTTGGAATTAATTCGTAGCGTTTTTAATGAAAGAATGTTATTTATTTCACATGAGCATTAAAAAATACATTAATGAAAGTACTTCCCATCACTTGTAAAACGCTACGAATTAATTCCAACACCTAATATATATAATCATAACTATTAGCACTTATTTGATGCTCGGTTATTATTTATTACACGTTTTTTAAATATTTAATAATTAAAAATATAATTGTGAAGGAAGAAAATAGGATGTATGTAACTAATCATGCGTCTCGATAGAAATATCGATAAAAATATCCTTATGACGTTTTACACGATTGCGTATTTACTAATTATAAATGTTATTGTTTATTTAACGATTAATCTGCAATATTTGATAGTTAATTTCCAACGATAATTAATTCTTAAATTGTAAATGTAGGTCAAATTGACTTTGTCCGTTTCAAAATTTAATGAGCATATGAACATACGTACGCTACCTTGCATATAGTCGTGTACTTATTTACTGTTGTCGTGCGAATGTACGTTCATAGATCTTTATTATTTAATTTCTTATTAATTATTCTACTGAAAATTACGAAACGATACAAGACTTTTCCATTCAGCTTAACTAGTTGCATCTTCTTACAAGAACGGTTCCGCTTATTATCCAAGACTTTGTATATGTATTATAAAAATATGTATTTATAATACTTTGCATAATTTATATGTATTACGTATTTTCCGTATATTTTAAAAGGGATATTAGACATAATCGCAAACGTATAATTATTTATAGAATTTCTATTTCTGGAGAGAGATATTGTGAACAGTGAGAACAGTTAATTGGAAGCATCAAGTTTTTGTGGAAGTTCTCTCGGTTTATTCATAGTCTCTTTAGATATCACAATTTAGATATTTGAACGCTCCTAGAATAAAAAGTTCAAATATTTGAAGATTCAAAAAACATTAAGCTCTTTTCAATCCTATAAAAAAGTTTTAACGAGTTTATGCAAAACCGATAGGACTTTTCGAACGATTTACTGTTGATAGATAGGTAAATTATTGATAAACTAGATGTCGCAAAAAATTACATTTTTTTTTAGCGATTTTATTCTTTTTCCTTTTCAATACTCGCATTCTCCTAACGCGATGCTTTTCTAATATCGCGCTTTGACTTTTACATAATATAATAGTTATTATATATTTCAGTTTGAAAATAATCATTGATGACTACATCATTATGAAATCGCAATCATTATCGAACTTTTCATGTCGCCTGATAAAACCGGGAACGAAAAGCTTAATTATTTGCATGAATTTGTTTTATAAATTTGATTTTATTTGCGATAAATAAAAATGTATATTTCTACATTTCGCCTCTATAGATTTTATCAACGAATCCTGTTTATCAGATAAAGTTTTGATTTTTTAAATGCCTCATAAAATTAATTGACGAACAACCGCTGACATTTAAGGCATGAACAATGTAAAATATTTCACTTTTGCATATCTTACTTCGACAATCTTTGTGAATCATTCATCATGATAAACTTCCCTTTGCCTGCACGAAAATCGCGTGAAGCATGCCTATAAGTATACCAAACTTATTAACATTCCGGCGAGAGTTGTGGTTAATCAGAATAATGTTCGTAAAATAATGGAATTCAAGGCGTATATATTATGATACGTACAAACATGATTGCAATAATATTATTACTGAAAAAGCAAGGCATATATATGTAATATATCATACATCATTTATATATGCTTATAAACAAATATCTAAACTATTCAATAGTACTTTTATTTTCTACTCATGAAGCTAAACCCTTTCTTCGCGCTGCAATTCAGCGTTGCTAAAATTTATTTTTGCATTGATATCTATGCGTCAAAATTCAAGATAACGATATTTTTTATTGTACCTCTCGTATTCTGTTCCACAGAGTATTCACTTATCAATTACTGTCATGGTGTTAAATGTAGTACTCTCAACTTCATTTCCATATCAAATATTGCCTTTCGCGAATCGACTAACACAGTCATTTATATAAGATTAATGGTGACTCAAACACATTTTTTAATAAATACATATATAAACATAATGTAAACATATGTAGTGTGTGAAATTTTACGATCTTTTCTAACAAAACTTTCTGACAAGATATTTCTGTAGAACGTAAACATTTCGGTAGTTCAGAATTCGAGGAAATAACAACTCGAGATGCAAGATTTTATTTAGCAATAAGAATTACTTAAATCGTTAACAATATTTATTTATTAATCCATTTCTACAAAGTAAAATTAACAGCGTTATTTTAGTAAAAATTGAATCTAATGGCTGATTAATCATGAGTTAATAAAGTTATAATATATCATAACTGTATAATATATTACCGCTGTTTTTACTAGCTATATTTTCTAGCAATACATATAAGTAATATACATATAAGTAACACTATCTAGAATATTTATCTAGCTAAAACTAACTATAAGAGATAAAAAAGGAAATTAAAAAAATTTTTTTAGATTATTATCAAAAGTACTTAAACTTGAACAACTTTTATTAATTAAATCTTATTTATCAATTTTTTATTGTGTTTCCTTCTTTTTTACTTACCAACTATTTACCACTAAATATTCCTCAAGAACTTCAAAATGATAAGCTAAAAGAATATTTTCTCTCTCTTTTCATAATTAGAGACATAATAACGCCTCTAAATATAATTATAAGTCTTCAAAATTTAACGCAAAACACAAAAATACGTGAATCAAACAATATCCTTGATTTTTCAAGGAATGGACGTCATTTTAATCGAAAGCATTAACTTCATGTGGAATTTACCGCGGTAACAAATCATCGGTTATCTCGCTTCCACAATCTACATCAAAATATCTCTGTATTTTGGTCGACTTATCCAATATAGAATGGTGCACGTTATACACATATACACACACACACACACATACATGATGCACGATATACACATATACACACATACATGATGCACGATATACACGTATACACACATACATACATATGCATACATACTATATTCATACGAGAGCGCGTGCGAAACTTACATAGTGCTCTCTCTATTTATCTGCACGAAATATACCGAAAGCTTGCCTATAGATATGTAGGTACACACTTCCCTTGGACTTCAGGCCGATTGTAGTAGCGATTAATCGTTGCAATTGAATCATGTATACGAATTGGAGGGAATAATAATGTAGAATGAGGATCGAGATTCTGGAAATTTACTCAGATTAATTTTAATATTGAAGTTATTTGGATTATTTGGAAAATCCATGGGGCTGCCATGAAAAGTCGAAATTTCTAGTATAACTGTAGTCTTGAAAGCGACTCTGAAATAATTGCGACATTTCAATCATCGTGACATATTTTACAATAATAAGAGCAAAGTTTTATAATAATTCTCTATAGTATCATATTATTGGAAATGATAACAATTTAATGTTTGTTATAGCAGAGATAGGATTTAGTTGCAGTTTTTAGCTCGATTTTCATGCTGATGCTTATTGTCTTTCTTATATGCTCGCATTTTGATATTTTGCCAACAGGAATTGATACTTGGCTGACATTTTGACCTCCAATAAGGAAATCTAATCACGCGTACGAATAAAAACGTTTCCAAATCTGCTGTAATTTTTAAAGGAAAGACATAATTGACTAATCACCGATTCTGTTTCGCTTACACGTATGTCGAAAATTAGTTGGTCCGTATCTGAACATTTTCATGATACGGCTATTTCCCAGATAAAATATTGCACATCGTATCCATGCTTCTCTGTAATAATTAGGATATAAAAATTAAACTCGAGCCAAAAGATTTACAACTAAATCCTAACATTAATATAAAGTATATTAAAATTCATTATTAATTTAAACATTGAGAAATATTGCGATATTAATTCAATTATTATATAATTGAACGACTTTAACCGTTCTTATTTTCCGTAATGCATGATTCAATTAGATCGCAGCAATAAATCTCGCCACCTGTTTTTTGGAATTTTTTTGAAGCATGTTCCATCTCTTTATCGAATGGATCTCTTCACCGATCTGCGACGATTAATTGTCACTGCTAAAAGAAGAAAATCATGTCTGGAAAAGTTTATATTTATCATATTTATAATTTTTGGAGATAGATGCAAAATTCCTTGTTACCTGGATTTTTCTCGTCACAATCTTTTATAAGTCATTCAATTTTTCAACGATATCATTCTTTGAATTTTTTGTTTTGTTTTATGAAAGTAATCTTTTATAAAAATTAAAAATTATTTGAAAAAATATTCGAATATTATTTAAATATTAGAATAAAAAAACTTAAATTTTTACGTTATGTATACGTGAATGCCTATATTTTCTTTAGAATTATGGCAATATTGATGATAGTTTTTTTTTTTTATTTTATCGCACATACATGGCGTACGACAGCTACATCTTCCATTTAATCCATTTCGTATTTGCACTTGTTGTCTACGATGATGGATAATATGAAGGAAAATAAAAGTAATAATTTCTCTCTTCTATTTCTCTCATATCTGAATACTTATCATTTTTAAAGAAATGCAAATTTAATTTATATAGCACTAATAAACATAATAGTTGTCAGTAAATAAATTGAATTTCTAGGCAAAAGATATATTTTTAGAAAACATAGGATGTAATGAAATCATGTTTTATAAAAAATATATTCTAAAAAAATATTTTTTTAATGTTGCATTGTATATATTTGTGTACTCTATACATATATAATTTAAAAACTGTCGTATATTTTATATTGTAAAGATAATTATAATTTATATAATTTATATAAATAAGATATTTTGATTAGATAATATTTTTTTATAACATTAAGAATATTTTGCATGGGAAACATATGAATAAATATATATTATGAATAGTTATAAAAATGATTTAATTATTAATATTTTTTTTTAATATACCCGTGTTAAAAAATTCGTAGTCTCATTATAAAAAGAAATGCAAAACACGATTCGAGTAGATAATAATCACCATGCAGTTCGGTAATAGGGATGCTTGTATTCATGCGATCACATTCATATCAATTGCAATATGCTCAGAGAGCCAATTGAAATGCCGCGTATATTGTGATAACAGTAAATTACGTCAACCGGATCCATTAGCATTAATTATCGACTGTTAAATCGTCTGTCATAATACCTACAATATATTTCGAATAAGTGATAATTGTAACGAATATTTTTTCATTCCACTTTTCTCAGTTCTAATTTTCTTAGCAGTACAAACAGTTAATTATAAGATTGCAAACTATTCAACTACAATTAATAGTGCTCTTAATTATTTCTAGAAGTCGCCGGCAATTATATTTGATGTTTTCGTTTTACTTTTATAATTAAGTAGAATTCGAGACATTCTAATTATACAAGAATTTGTTCATTACTATGGTATATTGTGAAAATAAATATAATTTATCTTGATAAATTATGGATATTTAAAAATAATTAATATAAAATATGACATCATCAAAAAATTGTAAAAGAATCTATTCTGTAACAGTATTTATTTTGAAATGAATTATTCAGCATATCACGATTACATGTAATATTTAATTGCTTATATATTTAATAGTATAATTTTAGAAAAGTAATTTTTGTAAGCTAAAGTTATGTAGCTAAAATTTTGTTATAGATATCCGAAATATTTTATAAATATTTTGCACATTATATAATAATATTTTGTATAATATCTTTCATAAATAATTATATTTTAATGTATTATAATATTATACATTATTTACAGTACAGTTTACGAGTAGAAAGATTTCATTTGTAATAATTATTGAATATTTAGTAAAAACTTTTGCAAATTTAATAGGTTTTTTAACACAAAAACTAGAAGTTTATACAGATGTGTTAAAAAACCTATTAAATTTGCAAAATTTTTTTATTGAAAATTACAAAATTCAATAAATTATACAATATTACACATATTCCAAAATAATTTGAAAATCATTTAATCGATTGCATTCGATGGAACGCCGTGACGATATAATTGATTTACGGATGAATCGAGGAAAGAGAGGGAGCATTATTGAGACTGCGGGCTTATCATTTACCGTCAGCTGTTGATAGGTACGGAAATCCTCTCAGCCGTCGACAGTATTCTGATCGAAGCTGAGTTGTGATGCATCAACGAATACGAGGTTTAGATTTACAATTGCGCGTTGCTCGAATTTTCCATGTTTCGCATAACCGAATTCGGATACGGATACGGTTTGCTGTGACACAAAGTCGATGTTGTTCTGACGTTGTATTATGCTATAATTTTGCGTTTTTTATATATATTTAAACGGCTAGTAAGAATGAAATTCTAACAAAAAATATCGAAAGATAATTGGCTTTACTTTTTAATGCGGGTGTAGATATGTGAAAGAGCAATTATTTTTGAATTTTTGCAGCAAAGATAGCCCGCATTCTTACATCCTGTTTGATTTTTAATCTATGTAGTAAATTTTTACCGATAAAAAGAATTTAACTCGGATTTTGATTATTTAATCAAATGCTTTTTTTTTAGTAATTTTTTTCTCTAGCATCGATCTGAAATGCAATACAATCTGTTTTTACAATCACTTTTAATGAAGCTTATTGTGGCGAAAATTTAATTTATATCTGAATATTGATAAATCATATTTAATTGAAATATTTATTTAAAGGTTTCTGTACTCACAATGAAATTTTCTTAAACCTTTCTACTTTTTTATCGGAGTGTTTAAATTAGCAGAACATATCATGTTTATCATATTTAATGATTAAAATCGAAATAAATGGAGTCATATAATTATATTTCCTTTGATCTTTGCTTCATTAGTTCGTGTTCGTTGAACCGTTCAGTAAATAAGACATACTATGAGTAAGAGACGTCGGTAAAACGGCACTGAATGGCTACGCCTACTTACTGACGTATACAGAGTACAGCATATTACATCGATTCTATACATGTACCTCGCTGCCATCGACATTGAACTGTAAAAATAATACAGTTGAACGTAGAACGTATTCTTTGCGACGTATCTCGGCAAACGGAAATAAAACGCGACTGGTTTGATTTATACACAATGCCGGGAGACTCACGCTTATTATGTGTCTCCTTACACGTGATCTATTTCCTTGTTTTTCGAAAAGATCACTATATATTTGGCATATGTATCACGTATTAGTTTAAGTAGTATATTGACCGTAATAATTCGTACATAAAACGAAAGAAAAAACTCCAGAAGAAAAATATGGAAAAATATAATTGGCGCGAAAGGCGTCTTTTGATCATCTTTTAAATAAAATATACGAATACATGATTTGCATTATCGAAATAGTTATCGAAATAGAAGTATCCTAAAGAGATTTGTATTTATAATTTTTTACTCGAATTCTGATTTCAAGAACCGAGTATAAAATATACTCGAGTATTTTTCATTATTAAGTATATTCCAAATTGGTTATACTTAGAATAGAATTTCGTTATTTGAAGAGATGCAGACAGTTTAATAATTATGTTAATTAGAAATTAACTGAGTCTGTACTTAACTGCAAATTGAAACCTGATGTAATTAAAATGTTATGTAGTTACTCCGTAATATTACATATATATACATATATGTACAATGTGATACATGTACATACCATAAAATTTTAGAAATACTTACAATAATTCGAGAAAAAAGTTATAGATAAAATTTTATTTACACATATCTATATCTTCAAACTCGAAGACAATTCCTCTTTTATAAACAAAAATCATTTCCATCATTTATTCTTATTTTTATATTACTTTTACTGTCAAAGAAACATACGCAAGTAACTTACATAAGATTGCACGCATTTTAAATAAGAGTCTTAAAATAAAAAATATATTTCTATAAGTATCCTTAAAAAGGCAGATGTTTTTATAAGCGCGCATATTAAACGATTAAAATATCTCTTAAAAATCAACTTTTATGTTTTTAAGCGGATATTGTTAAAATAGTAAAAAATAAGAAAAAAGTTTTTTAACCAAAGGTTTAAAATTTTGAATGAAATTTTATAGTTTCAAAGGTATTTGAAGTATTCAAAACACGATGTGAAATAATCCAAGCATCGTTATGGTAATATATCTGCAAATATATTATTTAATAATTATGCGATTTTTATATTTTAATTTATACGATTATTATGCTTTACTTCTAATCTTAATTCTTACATCAAGTAAATGAACCGCACAAAATGTTGCTTCGACACAACGAATCGCTAATCACTGGAGTTAATTAATTGCATGAGTAATAATGCTATTTGATCACGTTCTTCTTTCTTTTTTGAAAGATTTTTTTCTGCTGTAATGTTTATCCGTCTGTACTGGGAAAAATATAACTCGGAGAGATAATAACGAAACGATATACAGAGCGATTCATACCGTTGTGTTTGCTGCTGAGACTCGTATACAAATAACAGCGAAATGATTATTTATAACATATGTTGCGATAAACGTGTGCAGAGTGTCATGTTTGCCATTATGTCGCCATTATGAGATCTATGAAGCTAATGTATGTGCTTTTTTCAAATTTTTACTTTTATAAAGCAAATTTATTCCTTTTTCAAGTTTTCTGTTTCTCTCTTCCATTTTAAATTAATTTCAATGAAAGCTTATTATATCACATACTTTGAGTTTCCGTTTCTGGTATTATCAACGTCAACCAAGATAATGATTAATTTTGTCTTTTAATATATAATGTTGAGATCATTACAGTTTTTAAGCAAGAAATTAAAAGAAACTTTAAAAATCTTTTCAAATTTAAATTAATAAAGATAATTAATAAAGATTTTAATATTTTTATACAAAATTTGTAAGAGATGAGATTTCTTTTTATATAAAAAATATTGATTCAAAACCATATAAATACCAAGTAGATGACAAGAGATTTCATGTGATTATTCTTTATAAACTCGATAAAAATTGAAAGAATAAAATCATAGGTCGCAGTTAGTTTAGTTATCGTACGTGTATTATGTTGAGAATAAAACTAAGAGTTGAAATTTAAGGACGTTCTCCGAATGCAATTGTGCTTAACCTAATGAGCACATTAGTGCTCACCATTATGAAAATTTTTATGAAAATTTATTTCACTTTTATATAGTATTATATAAGATATTCCATAAGTATTAATGTTTTTATACAAGTTTTTTTATACAATATAAAATACCTCCCGTCTTTGCTACTTTCATAGTAAATTCCCGTCTTTTGTCGCCGGTTGAAAAAATAGCGACTTTATTTACTGTGTTACTTACTTTACTTAATGATTTTCTTAAAAATGAATACCGGAAGCCATATTCAGACAAATTTCCTTGTGATATCAAGTTTTATATCTTATTATTTTAAAAAATTGTTAAAAAAAACTTTTTCACAGTGAATAAAAAGACTTGAATAAGCCTTAGATAAAGATCCTGTGTATGTATGTATATATATATATGTGTGTATGTATATATTTTAAACGCTTCAACTTTAAAGTGGAATATTTCGATTTTTAATCCCGCTCCGGATATTGAGTTTTAAAGCACATATGTTCAGGACACTAAAACAAGCTTATTCTGTAAGTTTCAGAAAAATCTAAAGAAAATGGATTTTTTCGGAGAACGTCCTTAAATAAAATTTTGTTACGTCTTTCATTCAAATTTTAATCACGCGAAATTTTCTGTAAGAGAGTTCTATAATAAAAACATTGTCACGCGAAAGTAAATAAATGTCAATAGTAATTAATTAGAAAGGCTTATAGAAATTTTGATCATCTTGGTTACATAGAACCGATTATTAAGCAGCTAATAGGGGAGGCAAGAATGAAATAAGTTGCTTACATTGTTCGTCACTAAATTATCTCTCCTTTAAGAAGCTATTATGCAGAAGCTGTTATGCACGAAGGAAAACCGGAGGGTGCAAGACGTGAACAAAGCGCTTGAATGAATCACACAAAAATGATAAATTAACAAACGCGCCTATCGTCATTGGAATCATAAAATCGATGCAAAAGTTTTTTCACAAAGAACATATTCAATTTCTTCATTGTACAACTTCTATTTTTTATCATCATTGCTTGATGTCATGTTCCACTTGCTTCCCCAAGATTTTCCTGCATGTCGCTTAAAACCGCTTTCTTTTTCCACCAGTAAATACTGGTCTAGAGATCATTTCGTTTAATATTAAAACGCCACAAGAATGATCTCTCGCAATTTCTCGTTATATTTATTTTTATTATTACTGCGACTTTTTTAATGTAGTGGCATCTGTGTTTATCTTGCTTATGCAATCATGCTTGGAAAGTTGATTGAAACTTCTTTAAGGTTTCTCGATTGTAAAAAATTATTTTCTGTTACAAACTTGCAAACTTGTATGAGTATACTAACAAATTATTATTACTTGGGGAATGAACGATGGATTTAAAGGAAGCGTGAATATTACATAAATAATTTTCTGTATCGGAAATTGTAATTAGTTTATAGATTCATTCCCGAGAGTATCAATTTTTTATTAATTATCTGAAAAGATTCTATTACTTTTTTTTCAAAGGAGAAACTGATTAAATAAATGTTGTTAAAACAATTTACAGAAGATATTTTTTATCAAATTACAGTTGGAAATGTTAGTTCTAATACAGTTATATAATTGAATAAATATAATCGAGAAACCTGACGAAGAAATAACATTCCAAATTTCGGAAAAGAAGGAAGAGATTATGATCTGGACTATGTAAATTTTGCAGGACCCACCTTGGAACCACCATTGCCCAGGCGAAAGAAATGTCCGGAGCTTGCTTACAGGACGCACGAATTTATCACGGCAGCGGATGGCGGTGGTATCGACGCCATCGACTCGAATGTCGTAGCTGATAAAGTACGGGTAAGAAATGTTGATAAATATATTAATAACTCTTTGTAATTCTTTATAACTTATAACAGCATCTGTATATACAATCTGACGAGTACAAAATAAAATAAATACTTTTATATATGAATTATATGTCTAAGATTTCAATGCAATAAGATTTCAGTGCAATAAGACAATTTCTAGGAGAAAAAGGTCAATTTAATTTGAAATATCGGTCTTCAAATCATAGGAAGTTACAGCAACGTCGGCACTGCCACCAAGTCAGCTTAGCAAGGCGATATCTCGTATCAGTACTGAGTACCGGCTGCAGTTTGCCTGGCCTAGAAGACCGCAGTTGACAAATGGCGAAACTCAGGCGCCGGTTCCAGCTGCGGGGGTTCCCGGAGGTACTACAGGTCCACCGAGGAAGTCGCTCAGCATGGGTGCGCTTAAACAGGGCATGGTGCCTTCTGGACCCGCGCCGGTACACAAGAAACGACCCGGCGACTTTGATCACAAGCGCGATGGTACTTATCGAATGCCACGACAAATTGTTTTCAGGATTAATTCGAATCCTGCGTTGCGAGTCTCGAATTTGTCAAATATCACATTTTTGTAACTTTTAAAAATTATTGTTTTTTTCTTTTCGTCTTTCTTTCTATTATTCAACATTTTTGTTAAAGAGAATTTAACATTAAATCGTAGAAAATGGCGGAATAATAGATAATGTGGAGTAGAATAAAGTTTTTTGATTACAATATATCGCTATTTGCGAGAGAGAGAGAGAGAGAGAGAGAGAAAGTTATGATAATCAGTATTATTTTTTCAATATCAGAAATTTGCACTTGTTTATTTGAATTTTGTTGTCATAATGTAATAAATCAAATATAACGATTATACTTATGAAAGAAAACTAATCTCATTATATTGCACACTTATATGTTATATACACACACACATATAGACACAAAAGCGTATTCAGCGTATTTCTGTATATTCTCCAGGGGTCCAAGCATCAGAACTGGAGCCATTGGTGGGTGGCACTGGAACGGACATGATCGACGGTGTGGTACCAGAAGGCGATGAACGCGAAGAGGATCTGTCGGATTTGAAAGTAGCTTTCAGGTCAGATTGTTAGTCGGATATGTACGGTTTTTCACGTAAAAAGACTTGATATCTTCATGAAAGAGGAAACATTTTAAAAGAAACAGAAAGTAAAAAAAGGCATCTACGACGATCTTGATCGGTGTGAAGACGCGACGACAACGCGACGATTACGTGATCATTACACGTAAACTTGATTGTTTGCAGGGGTAAAAAGTCAGGTAGAGCCGTGCGGATATCGGACAATAAAGTGCCGGAAAAATCAAAGGCAAGACCATTTCCCACGGCGGAAGTGATCGAACTCCGGCGACTCGCTGACGAGTACAAGGTAATCCGTGGGAGATGTTTCGTCGCTTTAAAATCGGAGACCGGGTTCTTATTCGAATTCTTATTTCAAGCCAGTTTTCCCATGTCGTATTCATCCATCTTTACGTGAATCCTTCGTTCGATCTCTTTGTTTTGCGTTTAACTGCTCGATTGATCTGATTGTTAGGGTCGTCGAGCTTATCTGTCAGTGTTTGTGTATCGGCATGACAGTCGTCGAGGTTGCATGTTTTGTTTTAACTCCTTTCTTCTGTGATGTCATCTGTAACAACGAAAGTCCAGTCGAAAGTCAAGTCTGCCAAATTAAGTGTCTGTTTTAAATAACAACACATATTTAAGTGAAATAGTTTTCGATCATATCTCGTCTCACAAGATATTTTATAGAAACCGCTCAATTAATTATTTATTTAGTCGGTTGTTTTATTTAATGTGATTTTTTAATGAAAACCCCCCTTCGAAATTAATCCTAAATCGATTTCCGCGATTTCGAGAGTGCTGTCCCAAAATTTCATCGTCTGAGCAAGGTATTTTAGTGTCTTCCTAGCATGTTTTGTATGTTTTCTTAATGTAGCATTGATTGTCATCGATTTATTAATTTTGATTAAGCTGACTATGTAGAATTCTATGAAAACCGAATTTTTAATTACGCAAATTCTAATTCAAAGATGAATTTTTTTTATAAAGATTGGATGCAGTTCAACTCGTTCGAAAACGATTCCGAAATAATTCCGTCAAGTTTTATATTAAATAAAATTACTAAGTTCGTGGCAGTAGTTTACTTCTATTTTGCTAAAATTTTCAATTTTTTTTTTTTAAGAATTTGATAAAAACTTTTGTTACAAAACTTATGAAATGTAGTATACATTATGAATTGTGATAAAAATAATGTCTATTATAAAAAATGAACATTAAGATAAAAAAGAAGTAAATAACCATCATTATTTTGAATATCTCATTTTAATATATATGTTCTTGAAAATATTTTACTGAAGATTAAAAAAAAACAATATTTTAAGATAATTTGTTTAAAGATAGAATGAGACTTAATCAAAGTTGATGTTGATTGACTCGATGTGACGTTTTTAGTGTTACCAGTTTTTAGTGTTACCCTTTTTTTAAAATGTGTCGCCGCGTCACTCAGTTTGATTAGATGTTCATGGAAATAACAATACAGACACACAGACGGATGGATGCTGATACATTTTGCTTTGCGTTAGCATCGTGACTGGGGTTGCGGTCTGGCAGCCGAGGACGAAGCTTCGCTGTGGAAACGAGTCTCCAGTAACCACGCGCTCAACGCCCTATCCCTTGCCAGGCCAGTACACTATACTCCATCATTTTCCAACGAGAAACTCGTTTTTATTACTGTTGTTGTCACTGTCGTTGTCACTACCGTTGTTACGTAACAACGTCTGTTGGTTTGTTGGAGTTGTTTAACAATCACGATTCATTCTTTGCGATACATTCTTTCACATCAATTTATCAACGAAATGTTTTGTGGAAATGCATAGTTAGTTATCGCGTAATAACTTGCCAGAAAATGTTGCTGTCGTAGAATATCTAGTATTAATTATTCGTTTTAAATGTACGTTCGTTCAGCAGAATTTCTGCTTTCGAATTTTAACTATTGGGAAATTTCGTCGATGAACAATAAGTTAAACTAGACCGCAATGTAAATAATAAAAGTAAATAAAAAGTGCTACGGTTGAGCCTGAATCTTGATGTTCATATTTTTATGTAAATATTATATACATAAATATTATATACATCTTTCAGTTAAATAAATGCGCATCGATTACTGTCAGACTTGAAAAGCAATCATAAACTGAAGCTGAAATAATATTTCAAATTAAATTAACTGTCAATTTAATAATGATAAGCATTTTAAAATACTACGAAGATTTAAAATACTCGATCAAGTTTATTATGGATTCGTGTTTTTTTTTTATTTTTGCATGGTTTTTTTTTTTCAAAAATATGAAATAGATCATAAACAAGAAATTCAGTTTGAAATAACGCGAAACATTTTTAGAAATATGTGTGCAAATTCAACTACACTGTACCATGAACGCACTTTGAACACACGTGTGTATCGTTTCAAGAAACTTGCACTCTTGATTCTACCTGCCATTTTGAAGGTCGTCATTAAATAGATGAATCTTTAATAGAGTTGCATTTAAATCACTCGAAATTCTTATATTCGATGGCCATAAATGCACCAAACACCTCGCTTTGAATTACATACGTCGTCCACACACGTTGTATCCATTGTGCGATCGTAAACGTCGTTTATCACGGATTTGCGTTATTCACGCAAAATAAATAAGAGCACTCGTGAGAATTCGAGCGTGCTCGCACCTTCACACGGATTCCGTCGTAGTTAGCTAGTTTCACTTTATCGATTCGAACGAATCGATAACCGGCTTGATATGATCGTCATAGAATCTCTTTTTGATCAATTGTTCAGGTCGGTCACCAAAGAGGAGAAAGAAAAGGAGAACACGAGGAAGGTCGCACCGATCACTATTATGCCACCAGCGGGTCGACCATCCTCGGTACAAGCTAGACCAATCCACGGCATAATACAAGACGACACTAAGACAGTACGCAAATATCCTATGGAATAGTTTATCCTCTTATAGAATCGGTTTCTATTGAACATTATCGAAGTATCTTGAAGTCGAGAATTCGAGACGATGCAACTGATTTTTTCGTTATTTTAAAATGAGATTCAAGGATTATTATTTTTTTCTCTTTTTGATCTTAAAACTATTGTTCACGACTATTATTTTGCAATTGCTATCTTTTGTAAATTAACGTCTTTTTTTTTAAGAAAAATTTCAGTCATATAGATAAATCAATATTGTTATCGTTTATTAACTGTTTGAATTAACGAAGGGTATATATGTAGGATAATAATTGGGAAAGTTACTGAAACTATAGCTCAATTATTTTATATTTTGTACAATTATTTTATATTATGAATAGAATGAAATAAATTTAACTTCAGGAAAATTCCATTATTTTCAGTATCATATAATGCAAAGAAATATGTATAATATTTATAAAAGTAAATATTATTAAAAAGGCCAATAATTGGATTCTTAAAAATTTGGATATGCTTGCGAATTCTCGTTAGCTTGTTATTTATAAAGTAGTAAAACTTTTACTAAAGTACGTGAAACAACACAATACACCTAATTATATTTCTAATACAATTTTGTTGTAGGATACTGATCGAGCCATTGCTCGCGCAAGAAAGGATTTCTTGATTCGCCACCATCTTGATCGTACAACTGGTGTGGGTACGTGGTTCATACATAAATAAAATTAATATAACAACAAAATAATAATTACACATTCTTTATTGTCTTGTCGAAGATAATCTATATTTATATCTATCCATAATTTATTTGATTATTATCAACAAACGAATAAATTATATATGCATATAAACATTATATTTTCTTCCTCATATTTTTATAAATTGTTTTGAAAAAATGTCATTCAAGGTGACGGTGCACTGCTTCCCTCTCCAACGAGAGAGAAACTGGAGCCCGTGATACCACGGCGACGTGATGATGTTAAGGAGCATCGGGACGAGATTCAACCACGAACCAAGTCCAGTCCGAAAAATAGTCCGAGAACCGGACGCTCGCAGAGCCTCGGACCGACCGTCACCGATCGCAGATCGCCTAAACGTCAGCCTCCCCGCGCACCGTCTGTTACCAAGGATGCTAAGGTATATTACTGATGCATAAAGAACACTTAGAATTAAAAAGTATTATTTGTAACACATCATAATTATTATTGTATATGTATAAGACATATTGCATTCCAATTAATTGTATTTATGCATTGAAGAAATTTTGAAAAGGGAAAAAACACGTATTTTAGAAGAAATATCTTTTATATATACACACGCGTGCACACATATATATATATATATATATATTCATATTGATATCTATGAAATCATATGGAGGAAATTTCAATATTGCCGAAATCAGTCGGAACGGATGTATCAAGGAATTTGCTTTCTTTTGTCAAGGAAAAAGAAAAAGAGATGAAAGACAAGGATAAGGAGCACAAGGAGAAGAGTGGCGAGCCCGAAAGACATCCACGACCGAGTAAGTAACGTAAATTGAAAATTACGTTTTGCGTTAGTTATCGGAAGTATTCTCAGTCGGTTTTATCCTAAGGGGATCTTTTCCTGAATCGATTAGAGCTCGTAATCTGTCAATCGAGTCCCCTTTGCATTTTCGTGCATAAACTGGATTTGGATAGAGTATTTACATATATATCTATATTATTATGACCTTTTGGACTGCTGTCTGCTCTTGTCGGCCTCAAAAACGTCAAACGTTCGTCGTACATAATTATTATACTTGTACAATTATACTCGTACGCCAGAGATGCTCACCGCTCGCGAGATTTATTTATATAGCTGTTACTTTGTTCAGCTGTTTCTTTGTTATTCTATTTGCTACAATGTATTGTAATAAAAAAAATCTTTTGTTTTAAAAGTGTCTAGAAATAATAATGTCGTACTGTGCTGAGAGATATATTAAATTTTTATATTTAATTTTCTCTCTGTAAGAGTTATATGAAGCGAATTATTTTATATGTAGAATTAAAACGCTGAATTATATATGCGTCAGGAAGTAAGTAATAAGAGTAAAAACTTAAATGATTTAAGTTTCATTTGTCGAGACATTTGATTATATCTATTTTTATGCTAAGAATATTTTGAAAATGTATTCATAAATGCATAAAAGCGTTTGAAATGCGGTGAGCGTCAATTATTATAATTGCGTCGTCATTAATGTTTAGGCAGATGCATGATAGTTCTGTCTATTTGTTTCTATTTCTTTGCCTCTGCCTTTAAAACCCTCATCTAGTAATCGGTAGTTATATCGATAGATACTGTATGAAAATTATTTGTGCGATGTATTATTCGCCTTCGTAGTCCTTTGCGATTAGGCGAGAAAATCCTGTTTTCAACCTGTGACGAATCATGTTGATACAGTTTCCCACATCGATTCCATATCGTCCATCAAATCCATTATATCTCATGCTATTGTTCACAAAATTTATTATCATTTAAACATTTTTTAATAATACAAATATGTGTAACATATTTTTTATTAATTACAATAAAAATATTAGATAAATCGTTTTTTTATTATTTATACTACTAAATTTTTTTAAATATAATTGTTTTTATTCGTACGAAGAATAAGATAGGTAATCATATTTACTTAGGCATTGTTTTTGGTGTATAATGTTAATTATTTTTATTCTATACTTTATTATATTTTTTGTCTTATATAGTTATGCTAAATTCTTATTGCAACGTTAAGTATAACAAATAATAAGATTTAAAACAAACTTGAAATAAATTTTGAGATTAAGAAAATATAATAAAAATCGATATAATGAGAAATCGATCTAATGAGAAAAATTTAAAACGAGACTTAAATTGTATATGTATTCCAAACATTGTGTATGCTACAACTTTTTAAATACAGCTGTCATCTAGTGATTCATTATTCAATGTAATCTGCAATGTTAATTATCTAAGACATCATTATGTCGTTAATCAATTATACATCCATTATCATCCTTTCATAATCCATTGGTGTAAATTAACGACAAAATTATTAATATACAATATTGACAAATGTATGCTTAAGAGATTACTGCAGCTTTCGAGGCATTTCAATGATGCAATCACGAAGCCAATGGGTCGTACATCTTCCATCATCATTGATGAGTATAACGATCACCATTATGAATTATCGCATAAATCATATTCACTATCCTTTCATAATGGTACTCTCTTCCACTCTTCTTTTTCTCCTTCTCATCTCTCTCTTCTCAATTTTTTTTCCTTCTTCACTCCCTTCCCTCTCTTTCTTTTTCTTTCTTTCTACAGTTTTCACGCATCAGTGGCAATCTCGATCATCATATTCACTGTCTCGTCATTATCGTCATTATCGTCTTGATAGTGGTGGTGGTAGTGGCGATGATGGTGACGATGATGATTTTGATAATCTTCACCATCGTCGCCATCTCTGTAATTGTTATCAGTGTCATCATCATTATCATCATCACCATTGTCACTATTATAATTATAATCATTATCGTTGTCATTATCATCTTCTACTTTATCGAAATTGATACTCGTTCCGAATTACCTATCCTCTTCGCGAATCCTAGCTTTTTTCTCACAAGTTCTCGCACGAGACTATACGATCGCAAGGAGA
>NW_011627193.1:1570934-1599110 GCF_000204515.1 Acromyrmex echinatior
CGGCCTACCCCGCCATTACCGCCGCCACCCTCGGGCCCAGGGCCTGCTCCGCTCCACAAGAGGCCCCCGCAAGTCCCACATCGCAAATGTACGTTTACTGTACCTGGCCACGTACACCTGCTGTGCCCGCTGTCTCTCACGTCACGTCGGTCTGGCATATTTTCAGAATTACTGCATACCAAAGAGCCCGCTCCCCTACTCTTTCTTCCCTTTTATAATTCATCCCGACTCTCACCTTCTGACTCTCGATCTCGATGATCTCTGATGCATTTTAGACTTGCTGTAAATTTTTTGCAGACTTCTCTCCGAATGGTCCCCGAAAAATTTTTGCAGAAGATTAGAAATTCGCAAAGCGAATTCATCCCACAATTATTTTCTTAACTACATTTTCTTTCCCTTTTCCTTTTCGCCGTTGTGCGCGAATCATTTTCGATGCATGATACGATTATTGATCAAACTAGCTAAAAGATCTTGTATATGTGCTGAGTGCATATGGTGCACTTCTTCTCTATCGCCAGACATGGATTTTTATGAATTTATTTTATTGTATTTTCACATGGATTTCTCCTTAAAATTTAAATCTTGTTTCAAATATGTCTACATTCAAATATTTATCAAGTATTGACTCAAGTAATCAACTCAAACTCAAATACAAAGTATATGCGGGTAATGTAAACTCATGAGAAGATATAAAGTTCCGTTTACCGCGAAGTCTAGGTAATAACGGGTAATTATTATAAAGTAAAAAGATAAATTATAAAATAAGATTATAAAAAGATTTTATTATTGACAAAGTTTTAAATTGACTTTTGTTCCGCAAATTACTTTATCAAGAAATAACGAGCTTAACAATAGATTAAATTAATTTTAAAAATGAATTTTTTTAATCATAATTTATTCGTTATTCTAATACAATAAATATTACAGTTAACGTCAACTGAATTGGAATAATTAATTAATGCGTGTATTCGAGCGGTATGAAATATCGTGATAAGAACCAACGTCATCTTACAATTAGTCGCTATAGAAGAAGTGACATTTTCTGGTTGATACAATCCATCTCCTCAACTGCAATTAGGCTCCTGTATATTCGAGCGAGGGCGAACGATTAATCTATTTTGATGACTTTAAGATATATATAGGATAGTGAAAATGTTCCGGCAAACTCAGTTAACTCTTTTAGCTCTGTCAATTTCGTAAAAAATGACGTCAATTTTACTTATCTTCTGAATGATAATAAAGTATAATTTGAATAGCAATATTTAAAACAGTGATAATCAAATAATTATTAAGAGAACTAATTTTTTTTTTTAGAAAACCAATATTGAAGTATAATGATAAAAAAAATTTTTTTTATATCTATAAGACAATTAAAATCACACTAAGGTACTGCCAAGAAAAGATTTTTTAAGATATTCTTAAGACGATTAAAAAAATTTTCACAAAAAGATCAGTCGTTCACTTTTCCTTGGAAGCTTTCTTGCCGCGCCGAGTCTCGCGAGAGCGAAGGAGGCGCGCTTTTCCAATCGATTTCGAAATTCAACTTTCGATGAGAATAATCGCGATTAGACATGTGCGCGCACAAGATACGGCCCAAAGAACTCTATTCATCAATTGTACTGTTTCTTGTACAATATGTTTTAGCCTTCCTCGCGACCACCGCCCCTCCCCATCGCCCTCTTCATCACGCCAAACCCACAACCACTACCAACACCACCAACATCACTGTCACTACCGCTAATAATATTAGCGCAAGTACCGCCCCGGTAAAACGTTCCCCGGTAAAGTATTCGGTTCATATGACCGTCCATCACCCACCTACGTCGGGCGCTGCCGCTGCGGCCAAGCCGGAGCGCGGCGTTAAAGATTTAAGCCAAAGGTGCCGTGGTGCGAATGACGAAGCTCAGGCAAAACTGGCCCGCGGGCATCCAGCAGCTGCGGCTGCAGCCGCCGGCGATGATCCATCATCCAAATCATCCCTCGATACGCGATCCGCGTCAAATCGAGCCGCTACTACCGCCGCCCAAGCTAGTAAGTAGCATGTTGTGCCGTGGCTAAAAAGAGAGTCCCGGTTTATAGTCTCTCGCTCTTTTTTTTTTTTTTAACGTTGTCCAGTCATTTAGCCAGTGTCTTTGCTTCGTGTGCTCGCTGTTCTGTGTATCTATATTATTGATGTAACTTTGTGGTTAATGTGAGACATCTTTGTTTCTGTTTTTTTATGTTTACAAAGTAATTCCAATTTGAATTAACGTACTTGAATATCTCGAGAGCTATCTCGAGATATCGAGATCCAGTTTTTTCAGGTATGGTTTTGTACGACACTTGATAAAAGGGATACCTGATAAGAATTTGACTTGAGTACAGGAGCGTAGTCACTTAATTTAAGCTCTGTTTTCGTCATTTGATCTCCATTGATGTTGGATATATGGCCATTCAATTTATCATGGAAAGATCTACAAACATAGATGTTTAGAAAAAAAACAAGATTTAATTTAAAAAAAATAAACTTAATTTTTATTTCACTTTGAAGTTTATTTCATACTTCTGTCCACAAAGTCAAATTTTTTCATTAAAATATGTTCTATTGAAATCGTACAATCCGAAAAAAATCGGACTTTAGATCTCTTATTTAGTTTCGCAGATATTCATATGCGTTAATTAAAACACACACACACACAACACTCTCTCTCTCTCTCTCTCTCTCTCTCTCTCTCTTTTATTCAATAATCTATACCTTTTCTCTCTCTTTCGTCTTCCATTTCTCTATATATCCTAACCACTGTCCATTGCATGCTAGAGTGTCGATTTAACGAAGTTAGTATTTGGATTCTATAATTACATGATTATTTATTTTATCTCAATTGTTTTGTACTCTGGAAAGAGAGTACGATTACAGAATTTTTTTGGGTGAAAAGTTAAGATAAGTTTCCAGATTCCATTCAGAATCAGAGAATGAATTTACTTCTTTTTCTAGAGAGTTATAGAAAAGAAAAATAAAGTCATTCGTTTCATCATTCATTTCTCATATAATTCTGTATCAAATTTTGTAAATAAAAAAAATGCAAAAATGTAAAAAATGAATGTGGTTATAATTTCAAAAATATATGAAAAGAAAGAACATAAAGAACCACAGCACAAGATGTAGTTAGTGATATTTAATTATTCTTGCATTACGAATTACAATAAAAACATTAAACGTTTCGGCCACAATCTGGCCATCTTCAGTAAAATTAATAATATTCTTAAGACGCAGAGTTACATCAAGTTGGAATCAAATTCAATCCTCGTGTGTTATAATTGTATTATTAAAATCGAAATTTAAAGAATAATATAAAGATTAATAATAAATATTATAATCAATCTAATTATAGATAATCGATGCTCTATCGCACGCATTTCCAATTTATTGTTCCACAACAATTTATTCCTGTATAATGTATTCAAATATATATACGCATTCTTTGTGAAAATTTTACTTGAATCGATAAAATAAACAACGCAAAACAAAAGCATAATAAACCAAATCTACGTCATTGAAAAATGTGTATTAGTGCATTTGTGAAAAAAAGTTCATTATATGAATTCTTTAATTTTGTCAAACATCTTCCTGCGTTGAAATCTTCATGTATGTCTTAACGACCATATAGGATTCTTAACTAGTTAGATACTCTTTGAAATTTTTCAAAACTGCTTTTTATTTGCATTTCATTTTGTACAAAAAAATGAATCGTGACGAATTATTCTCGCAGAGAAACTTCTGTACTCCGAAATTTTTTGAAAAAGACAATATGTTAATGATCATGAACATAATACAATAAACAATTCGATTTTATTACCTTATATGTATTACACTTAGATATTTATAGTGGAAATATTTTATCATACGAAATAATATATATTGTTATTTTTTGTATAGAACAAACTGCACTATCTACGAATTTTTTTCTATGTCAAATGTGTATAAAGGGACAAAATTTTTCAATAATGGAAAGCTCTGGCTTTCTAAATATAAATGCATATGAGAAAAGGCTACACTTTCAATTGAAAGATTACACATTTTTTGTGGGTTTATATCTTTTGCAGACTCTGTTATTTCCGAACGTATTCATTCCATTATTTATTTCCAACTCTGGCTACCTACTATCATTTGATACACGATGTGTATTATAGGTCGCAGTGACTTGCAATTGTTAGTTTTCGTAAGTTTATTTTAAATCCTTAAAATATCAACTAGAAGCTTTTGTATAGAGCGTCTTCTCGAAGACTAGAGATTGACTTCTTGCCTTTAATGATAAAATAACAGTATATATTAGCAGTGCAGCTAAGTACAGTCTTTAACTCGATATTTTCTTTAGAATAATTGTAAAATTAATAAAAACATAGTTTAAAAAAAAAATTTAAGGAAACTGATAATTCTTAAATCATTTTAGCATTTACTTTCAACAGCTTATAATAAATTCTAACATTTTAAATATTTAAAAATACAGATTTGTTAAAATTTCCGAAATAAGAATACATATTTCATGTATGAATTGGAATTTATATTTTTATATTGACATTAAGAGAATAAAAATTTTTCACCAATCTCCATTTTTTACTTTGTTAGACTAATGTGTCATGAATAACTTTCATGAGTAAAACTATTAAATAAGCGAAACTAGAAAAAATTAAGAAAGAACATAATTTTATAAGAAAACTTTAATAGGATTATGTTTATGTCTGAAAGATCTCTCTTTTTCTCTCTTTCTCTTTCCTTTTCTCTCTTCATCAGAAATATATTTCTTCGAAGACAAAGAATAAAATTGTCCATTTCATGCGCAAATTGTGCAATTCCTTCGTGTTATTGCGAAGATATAAACAAATAATGAAGCATGAAGTAGTTTAAGTACGGAAGATCGAGTGATCGTTTCTGCGATTTATTGGAAAAATGATATCATATGTATGTACTTTAAGCTCTTTTGTCAACCTGTTGCGCGGTATATACACGCACTTGCACACTATGACACATACGTGTGTATATATATATATAAATATATGTAAATATATATATTCACATTTTGTGCTTCTCTCTCTCTCTCTCTCTCACACACACACACACACACCCTCTCATCCTATCCCCTTTTTCTCTTTCCTTCCTTTCGCTCTCCTTTTCTCTCTTTCTCTCTCCTCATATCTGTAGCTGTATGTATTGTTGCGTATATCTTTATATTGCATCCTGAGAACGCCAATGTACCTTCCGAGATATATACATTATTAACAGCCTTCGTGTATTCTATATTCACGCTCGAGAGAGAATCTCGCCTGCACTCGATGCCGGCATTAAAATCTTTTGAGAGGTATCGATATGTAAAAATATTGTATTTTAAGAAATCGAAGACATTTCCTATTGATGAGGGGACAAAGATATCTCGTCGCAGCAGCGTAGAATAATCAGCACTTTCAATGTTGAGTAATATTTATCGTAATGACACTTATAAAGGATTACTGTCTGGGGAAACGATAGTTTAAGTGTTTTTCATTAATCCTTTTGCTGCCTCATCTGCTGGTCCATAATTAGTAGACTTATCATAGTATGCAATAGTCAATTAATATATCGGTTTAAGTAAAATTAATTATATATTAATAGCAAAATAATAATATATTTATGGCGTGTAATATATTACAATATAACTTAGTAAATGAATAAAATGTTCAATAGATTTTTCGATATTTTGATATTGCGATTGCGAGATGTTGCAGTGAAAGGTTTATTTTCTTTGTCATTCACGATTAATCACGTCGGATTGTGTGTGTCAACGCCTGGCTTTGGACGTACCAAGCCCACATTCATAACATCATCCAGTTTAATTTCCCACAGCACTCCGCAACAACTCTCGTAACTCTCTCTCCCTCTCTCTCTCTCTCTCTCTCTCTCTCTCTCTTTAGAGAAGTAAATATCCTAAACATGTTGAATTCAGCCCGATAACTGCAACTTTGCCGCTGCGACGATAATGAGAGATACAAACAAACTGTACAACAAATTGTAACCTTCAGTAGTACGCAAATTCTCAAATTAAACTACAAAACTTGAACTGAACACGTTGATTACTTGAACGTAACACGATGATTGCAATCTCAAACATTGTTGATTACCGCATGTTATTTAGTAAACAAGTAATTTCTTGATAATCTACTTATTACAAGTAATAAATAAATTATCGAGAAAGGGGTGAAATATATCGGGTATATAAATTAATCATTAATTTGTCTCATCATCGAGTGCAAGCTTCGGGGAATACGGGGGGGGTGGGAGCCTAGAACGATCATCTACGTCGACGATAAAGCGTTTCGTTTCAAACGTTCCAGTGACGGCGGAACCCCAAGTAAACGGGGATGTCACCGGCGGGGATTCGAGCGTCGCTTCGACGCCACCGTCGCAAACGATAAAGGCAGTGGGACCAGCGCCTGTCACCCAAGCAAGTCCCTGGCTAGACGACGAGCCGGTGGTGAAGAGCCCACCGGAGCCAACGAGAGTAAAGTCTCCGGAGCAGATGATCATGCGCTCGCCGGAACCCGTAAATTGGACCGTGCCCCTCGACACCGGCAAGACTTTCACCGTGACGCAAAATGTCCGGGAAGGTAAGAACTCTTGGAAGATGTGATCGGAAAGTTTCAAGATGCACAAAATATTCTCAAAATATTTTTATAAAATACAAGTATTTTCAGAATATTTAAATCGATAGAAATATATACAGAGTCGATATGAATATATTATACATGGAATATTTGATTTAGAAATTTAGACCCAGACAAAAGGTCTGTTTTCTTTTTTAGCTAAACTTCTTGATTCATCTTTGCAAAAGGTAAACGGTGCAAGAAGTTAAAAGAACATTTCAATTAAAAAGAGCAGGTTTCAGACTACAATACAAACGTACATATATTACTGTTAATGCATAATTTTTTATAAAAATACGTAGAATATTCTATCTAAAAATAATTTTGTTGGATTATCAAAATTATAATTATAAGACGCTTAAGTTGTCTAGAATTGTTAAGGTGTCTAGAATATAAAAATTTTTGTCAGCATTGATCATCATACTTAAGTTTCCTACATAATTATTTTGGTAGTCCAAATTATTTTTATATCTATAGTTAAATTTTAAATAAATAAATTTTAACAAATTCTTTACATACTTTATGTATATAAATTTGTGGTATGTTATGATTTGACATACATAATCCCAAGTAATATTATCATGATCGTAATTCTAATTGCTCTTTTATTTCGAAGAACCTCTGACGCGTCCACATAGTGAGGCGAAGACGTGGGCACCGTCCTCAGTACCATCGGCGCCGCAATCAGCACCACCGGAGCTTGCGGCTCAACACAAATCACAGCATTCCCAGCACTCCGGTTACAAATCACCCGAGAGCGAAAGCGTCTCGCTCGGTAGTTTTAGCGGCATAAACGGCCACAAGGACTTGGACTCGGAGAGGGACAGTCCATTGCCCACGAACGCGCAGGACACACCTACGAAGGATGAGAAGGTCAGAAACTATATCTTTCGATGTATTCGCTTGCATGTATAACATTGAATAAATCGTACTTTCTTTTAAATATAATTAGGGGTTTTCTTTTTATACTTTATTATTATGTGTTCGAAAATATTAAAGTAAGCTAATTGAAAAATGAATATTTTGCAAGACATTTCATATTTTATTACAAAATATATATGAAAAAAGTAAAACACAAAATATTCATGAAAGTTTTGATTGATTTTTTTATGAGTTTAGTTTAATAATTTTATATGTAGAAACCAGAATGGAATCATGTAAAAAATTTTATTTACTATTTAGTTTTAAAAATATCGACATTGATGTTTCATAAAGAACACATAAAAAAATAAATAAGTAAAAATTAATAGAAAATTTATTGTAAAAATGTATTACGTGCATATTTTGTATCTTGTTCTAAATATTCCAAAGACAATAATTTACAATCCAAATTAATTTAATATAAAATATAATCTCATTTATATATTATTTATATTAAAGTATATTATAGTACATATACATAAGCGATTATTACGTTTCACAGCGATAGAGTAATTTACGATAATTCTTTTTGCGTTTAATTTTAGGAGATCGCCGATGTTGTCGAGGAGAAAGAGCGACAAAGCCCGGAATCGTCGATAAAATCAGTGACAGGCACAAACCTGAGACGTCTGGAAGATCCGACGTTCGAGATGGAAAGTAAAAGGGAAGGTGGTATACCGGTGGCGATCACGACAGCGCCGGTGACGACGACATCGTCGACGTCGCCCGCACTACAGAGTTACCGCGTTCTCGAAGCTGAATCACCAGCTCAAGGTACTACTGGCGGTAGCAGTAGCAGCACTGCGGGTACAGGAAGTAGCACCGGAGGTAGCACTGCGGGTGGTTATCACGTTCTGGAAGCACCAACAGTGGTACCAGGCTCAGCACAACGTTCAGCAGCGACTGATGTCTTAGAGAAGGCGCGAAACCGCTTCGACAAGTTCTGGGGAAAGGGCAACAACGGCGCGGAGAATTAAAGCAGTGATCTTCGAAACGACAAGAGAAGAAAAAGACGCTTTGACGAAGAACTACGAACAGTAGAGTAGGGCAGGACAGCCCTTCTGGGAAGAAGGTTATCGTCCCACTCTGCTATGTCCTATCGTCGATTGGTCTGTCCATGTGCTTTCATAGCTTTTAGCTGCTCAGAAAAATATATGTTATACACATGAGAGCGAAAAGGGGAAAAAGAAGTGAGATGATATCCTCGTGAAGGAATTTTCTCAACTAAACGCCGCTTTGATAATTCAAGATCTTCGGGAATAAAATCCTTTTTTTTTTTTACATTAAAATATATTTTGGAAATATTCAAGACTTTTGAGGATTGGAAGAATCACGTTATCATATATACCGATTTTAAATCGGAATTATCTGAAAAAAAGAAACAATCGTCAATAGAACTTTATAGAAAGATAGAAAGAACAACGGATAACTGGTGAGACTAATCGATATTGTTCCTGAAGGTTAAAATTGCGGTCTATAATCAATTTATTCGTTTATTAAGGACTACTATGTAACAAGCATACGGTCAAAACGATCAAAATAACGCTACACATTTCAGATTAAGCAAGATCAGATTCTAAGGCTTTCATGCAGACACACTCGAAAAGGCACAGAAGCTCAAATTAAATTACTGATCATTAATAATAAAAAGCTTCTTTCTCCTTCAAAAGACAGACTGTAGGACAGCGTCGTGAATTTGCGGTCGTCGCATCATTAGTAAAAAAAAAGAGAAATAATTAGACAAGGATACGGCAGGGTGAAGGATTGACGTGAGAAGCTTATACGACGACGGTGCGTGCAGGTTGCGCGTCGGTCTTGTTTCACACTTCGAATGATTCGAAGAACGTAATCATCTAACACTTACACGTGCTTGCATATACAAATACATAACAATTTACACATGCAACACACGCATACATACACACACACACACACACACACACACACACACACACACACACACACAAATATATACACAGAAAATATATTCGCGTCTTTTTTTTCATTCTTTGACTGATTAGCGATCTTATTGCGAGATCTCATTAGATTGTAAAAACAAGATACAATTATATGAGATACATATTAACAAAGATTATATGAGATACATATAAGAAAATCTTTGCACATTCTATCTTGGAATAATTTTTTGCGAAGCGGAAAGATATTCTCTATCGCAAAGTGTTTCTATTAATGTTTTCATTTGTACTAAAATATGGAATAAAACACATTGTAGCAACATATTTTTTCTTCGTGCAAAATTATATCAACAAAATGGATCGTGCAAATATTCTTTTATTCATTGTATACATGATACGCATACACACAAACACATAGACATGCTCATTGACATAGAGAGGGTGTCTAGACGAATATACATTTACATGAAAAACATTAACGTTATATAGGATATTAAAATGATCCCGTATATGCGGGATCCACGTAGTTAAGTCCGAATTCTTTTTCCATTGATAAAACTCGAAGCCAAGTATCGAGCCGACAGGTACAGAAACGGCTTGTCGCTATAAATAAATAAAATCTGAAACGAGTAGCCTTCGAATAACCGCTTCGTGCGTTTTATATAAGTCTATATACGGAATATACAATTATTAATACGTATACACGTATGTATACAATTATGGGATATTATCGCACTCGCGGGTTGTAAACGAAATTCGACATCTCGCTGAGGATTTCTCAAATCGAACTGTTAAGTATTATTATTATTTATTAATTTTTGCATATTTATTTAAATTTAATATATTTAAAATATGTAAAATATTATTTATTTATTTTCTTATCTATATTTATATTTTAACGTATTTTATTATATTTATATTTATATTTTTAATGTATTTTATTAATTTAAAAAATTCTGGAGATTAATTATATTATTTTTGTCATTTATTTTTATGCAAAATACTTTATCGAAGTTATATAAGAATTATATATAGATTGAAGGGATCTGTGGAATCCTTGGCAAAACCATGAACCAGTTTCTTTCGAATAAAGAGATCTCTCTTAACGCACGTATTGTCGTCACGAAAGAATTTACTCCATCTTTAAACCGCATCTCGATCGTTTCACATGTGATTTTATAGACAAGTTTGTTAATTTCCTCCTGAAAGGTTATCCCTTTCCTGAAAGATTATATAATATTATGAAGTAAACAATTCTTCTCGATCGGTTTCAAAATATGATTTTAGATATAATTTCTATGTCGTGTATAAAATTTATTTCTAATTAAATTCTATTTGAAAGCACAGCATCGATATATTATTTAAAAGCTGATAGGGATTGATATTTTTGACAAAGTACAATGCACGGTAATTATATTTCAAGAAATAAAAAAACCCAGGAAGCTTACTTTAAAAAAGAGCAATGATTTATATTAAGTTTTCAGAAAGTTGAAATAAAAATGATACTATGTCAAGCTTAGTGATTGCAAGTGATATAAAGAAATTGTACGATTATATTCGTCCTATAATATTATATTGAAAATATTCCTTAGAACATCTTTAATATAACATTATAAGAATCGGAAACAATTTATTTTCACTTGATTATTCACTATGTATCGCGGTGCAAATGGTCGGGAGATGCGAGTCACAAACGTAGTTTCAAAAAATTCACGGCCCAATTTAGTCTTCACGTATGAAAGGAAATGAATTACTGTAGTGAGGCGTAGTGTTTTTTCACACAGAGTAACATGGCGCATTAAACATCTTCATGATTAAACACGAAATATCGCTATGTGTATGTGATAATGATGATGATAAGAAAGAAGAAGGAGAAAAATATATAGAGGATAGCGATAATGATAATGATGATAACGACGTGATTTGATGTTACACTCGATTGAAAAAAACATCAAATTTATCGAGAATATGCAAATTTCTAAATCGATAGCAAATCGAAATCACGCTCATCAAGAGAGAAAAATGACAAAAAAAAAAACGAAGATTGATGGACGCTACCTATCCGCTCTGCATGCTATGTATTCCGTCTGATTTCTTACGCAAATATATATTCTTTCATACGTTCCTTTTTGAAGAAAACAATGACGACAGCAAAAAAAGGTCTAGACTCGGATCGATGACGAGCGAGGTTCGTTGTTCGGATTTGCAATAAATTTCAAAAAGATTTATCTTATTATTAAAAATACCGTATAATACTACCGTATAATATTTATTACTAAATAAATTAGACTTTTATAAATATAGAATGAAGAAGGAAAAAAAAAGAAATATGGAAAGTATTTATTCAAGATTTTATTGAGAGATCCAATTATTAATTATAAATTATTAATCATATATTTAAGCGTAAAAATTTGATGTTTTACTTAAATACTCCATTTTCATCATTCACAGTTGGATGAATGAACCAAGAAATATTCGGAGAACACTCGCTCGTCCTCGTTCGAAGACGCCGCGAGACAGAAAGAAGATAATGTTGGAGCTTTTCTCTGTCTCTTTCACGCGCGCGCATGGTATATACACCACACTCCATCCAAATCCACGTCCAAAAGCCAATCAACCGTAGTGAAGCAACATATATGTAATGATAATAATGCTAATGATAATGATACTAAATAATACACACAAGACACTAAGTATATGAGAGGAACGAAAGTCAGAACGAACAATTTGACATGAAATTTGACAGATAAGACAAGGATTCGGGCTGGATTCAACACGAAAGAAAACGAGAATTATTATCTCGATTTACTGTTGCTCGGTCCTAAATGTGATTTCGACATAACGATTTCGAATGTAAGGATTAACATTGACTTGATCGTAGGGAAAAGATAAACAAATTTCATCCAGCGCATCTAAAGATTTAGCTGCTGTAGAAGCTTCAAGTTAATCAGTGATTCCCAGATTTTATATTGCGATACAATATAAAGGAATTATGATCAATTTCAATATACTTTAATTTTTTTATATCTATTTTATTGTTTAATTACAATAAATAACAATTGTATTATATATTTTAGTTATTTTAAGAAAAATGTATTGTTGGAATCTTCCTTTTGTGATTAAAATTTTTCTTTTGTAGAGTGTCTACAAAACAATTACAACACTTATTGCTTTTAATATTTATTTTATTTCTCTTACAATAATTCTGAAGTTATTTGGAAAATACAGAAAAATCTGAGGACCACTGGAGGAACATATTACATCTGCATGAATCGCACAGTAGCGCTTCCCGCTGAAAGTCCATTGCGTAAAAAGTCGGCCTAATTTTTCATCCAGAGAATGATCTTTTACTTAACGTATAGGAATGCGATGGCTTATTGAGACATTTTATTGAGTGACAATGTGATCCTTTTTGTACCTTCGCCTTTCGGCTTTCGATGTCGCGTTTGTAACGCAGAATTAAGTATTCTTATTCAACGTTAAAAGAATTGTTAGCGAAATACTAAATTGATGAAAAAAAAAAAACAAAAAAAAAGCATGACACCTAGAATAAGTCGCACGATTCCGATTCGTGAAACTCGAGATAATTCTCCCACTACGGTGCATATATAAACAAAATGTCGATGACCTTTTTTTTTTTTTTCAAAATTGCATCATGAAGTGGACGACATCTGAAATATATTTAAAAAAGATAAAAAAATTAGGACAATTTTCAGATGTTGTTACGACGTCTTTCAGACGTGCTTTTGAATTTAAAAATTTCCTTGATAGGGAGATCATCATAAACTGTTATATCACAGACATGGAACGCTTCGCAGCATCGAGTGATGATGAAAGGGCTGATTGCAGCCCCAAATTCGTTTGTCAATGCAATTCCAATGCAATTATTGCCCTGTTGCGCGAGGGCACCTACTTGGCATTCAGTCTAGTATTTGGGTTGAACACATATCGTTAGCTCTGCTCATGCTGATCTGTTCAATAAGAGGTTTTAATCAATTCAGAGACAAAAGTTCTCTTATCACACTACAAATTTCTACTAAACATTAATAAATTTACTATCACAAAAATATTGAAAATAAATGTTTTATTATACTCGATATGTATTTTATTTTCTTTCAATTAACTTCATCTTGTTTTATTCTACGTTATTTAAGATTTCTCTTTCTTGTAAGCTGACTTATAGAGCCATCGTGATCTTAAATGTATATGACAGCGGTGTTTAATTTAAAATGTTTTTCTTAAACGAGACAGGTATTTCTTTGTTTTCGCAGTCAAGGTCCGAGCGATTCGTCATAAGCGACACTATTGAAGCGAAACTGTGTATATATGGCTTATTGTAACCGATTTTTTTTTTTCAAACATGTTGAAGAAGTATCTCGCAAGCTCACACTGCCCGTCCGAATACAGAAGCAGACCTGTCCTGTGATTTTCAGAACGTCACGCCGCATGAATTAGATTGCGATTCGATCTGTGAGAAACGACGTTTCCCATTTGTCCAAAATGACCAAAAGCGAAAGCAAATATTACATCCATTTAACGACTTCATCGTTAACATCTTCATTAATAGTTCTCCATTCGATTCGATGAATTTATTTGTAAGCACTTCTTAAAATATCAAATTGTGAGGTATCGTTTTTTCTAGATTTGCGAGCGACAAGATACCTAATTTGAAATTCTGGTGTCTGAAAGTTGCCATCGGAGCGTGTTGCGAGATTCATGCGCTCATAGCTATAATTACATACGCTGTGGATGTATATTATCGTTTTCAAAGATACGCTTTTTGCTCTTTTTCGTATTCTAGTCTGAGCACATTTGATTATTGTGATGAAAATGTAGATAGGAAAGCTGTGAAAAGGCTGTCCAAGCGGAATGTACGTAGTTCCTTAAAATATTCTATGTTTTTACCACTCGTTTTCATTGACGAAAGTAGGAAGATAATCGTTATAAAGACATAAATTCTTATCGATTAGCAAGACAGCTTTTTTTCATCGCGACAAATTAGAGTGCTGGATAACGCTAATTGTATGCTGTCTTCTAATTACGCGAAAGTATTAGAAAAGAGATTTCAAGAGAAAATAAGACGTTCCGAAGAATCTAATTGAACATCATTTCCGAAAAGAATCGATTTTGCTAATATAAATGTTATAGATATTAATGAAAAAAATGACGTGTCGTAGAATTGCGCGAAGAGAAAAACCTGAGGTCAAAAAACCTAAAGAATTCAAATGTAAATACATTTCAAATATATAACCAAGTAACATCATCTCAATAACTCCATTAAGAAATTAATTTTCGGAGAATTTAATGTCTTTCGGACATTGCCGAGTGCATGATCGTCAAATTGTCACCTAATTTTCTGCCTCGCCCGTAATATAAGTATAATAATTACCTATTTTATAATGCAACGAAAAGGAAATTAAGAAACGTGATGACAAGAAATATTGTAACAATTAGATGACTGCAAATAATTCTGAATTAATTTCCTAGTGAGAATATCATCGATAACTCGGGCATGGTGTATATGTCCATGGTGAATATTTACACTATGGACTCGGGATTGTTACACGCCTTCACATTGAGAGATTTTATCTTAAACTGTTTTATTAAGAACAATTTATACACGAACGATACGA
Source organism: Acromyrmex echinatior (assembly GCF_000204515.1). The sequence goes on from NW_011627193.1 coordinate 1,586,059, forward strand.
TATATCAATTGAATCATTAATAGACATTAGTGGATAAACCATTAATTAGCTTTTTTACTTAATTTGTCTTATTACAATGTGCAATTATTTTAATCAGATACTTATTATTTTAGTTGTTCACACAATTCAACAAATCTAATGAAAGTGAAAAGCGCTTTAAAGCTTATTACAAAATTAAGTTCTATCAGTCATCCTTATTATAGTATCAAAATATCTCTCTCTTATTTTATATACAACTTTTAATTAAGATTCTTCTGAATTATATTTTCGCACCACACTCTTCAGTATCAAAGTGCAAAGTGTAGATGTGTCAAAATTATAATCCACAACAATCTTACTGTTCATAACAATTTTATTAATTCTTCACACACACACACACACACACACACACACACACACATACTTGTTTACACAACCTCATTTTGTGAAACATACATGTATAGGTATATACAAATATACATATACATATCGTATGTTAAATGTTATATTTTGTAATGTAACTTATTTGTGAAGAATTTTTATTATCATACATGTAGTCTAATTGGCTCAATTAGTATCGATCTGATATTGTTATTGATCTTATATCGTTTAAATATTCACGAAATGTAAAAGATGTATTATTTTTTTGCACGCATAATTCCGCATAAAAGATATACGGCTCGTTATATAAATAATTAAGTTCAAATCGTTTGCGATAACTCCCAAGTGCTTTATCAGACCTTGCAACTTAGAACGACTTGACTCGGTCGAAAAATTCCGAATTTTTGATAAAAAAAAAAGTAGTAATGAACGGAATTATTTTTGCGATTTATTGCCATCGCACTCTAAAAAATTTATATCACATTGCGTCAAACGAAAGAGAAATTTCGCGCAATTTCTTTTCCTATCCGGATTATTTATTGTAAAGGATCTCTCAATAGTTCTAAGATATCCTCTGATGACAGACTCGGTCTTAGAAAGACGACGAATGATCCAGTGATTGGAAATTTTACAGGAGTTCGGAAAACTTTTTCTCTCTGCGATTTAATTTTTCCTTATAATACACGGATTTTTAAAGCGCTTAATTCGCGGTCGGCAATTCATTAGAGAAATAAAGGAAAAAAATATATACATATATAAACACGGGATGAAATCATTAAAACTTAACGTATACATAACGAGCATTATAAACGCTATGGTATTTTTGCGTATTCTACACACCGTTCTTCTATATTTTTACCCCTTCCTCCTCCTCTTCCATTTTCCCAGTCACTCACCCCAAGAAACATTGCGTTTGTACTATCCGATGGCATCATAGAAAAGGATCATTTATTACAATTGCAGATTATTATGGCTATATATATTATATAAATATATTATATATTAGAAATTGTGAAATACTCGTAATAAAAAAACACGCCGACGCTTCCTGTGATTTCTAGACTATTTTAATTGTTACGCTGCGTGCCCCCTACTTCGAATATATCCACATGTTACGACGAATCCTTTCCTTCCTTCAATCAATAACGAGAGAATAGCGAAGAAAAACTAAATGTATTTATATCTCACTGTTATTTGAAATTAAAAATCGATGTTAACGAGCACGAGAGTGGCATGGCAAACAACACACTGGTCTATCATGCCAGAAGTCCCGGGTTCAATCTCGATAGCAATCAAATATTTACGCTCGTATTTCTTCTCGAAAAAGGCCGGCAATCTCCAGAGAGTATCCTTCACAGAAATTTCTCTCGAACAATCCGCCGTTCAGAACCGGCATTAAAATTGTAGGCTCCATATACTCGTGGCAAATAATCAGCGTACTACAAGCATATGAGAAAGGTGTAACACAGGCCAGAAGTCTAATAGAACAAGAACAAGAAGAGCGATGTTATGGAGAATTTGTTCTAAGAAAAAAAAAAAATAAAATAAAATAAACTAATGTTATTTATTCAATCTATATTATGTTTAGTAGTGAGTCACATACATGTACGCACAATCTTTTCTCATTGTTAGTTTAATTTACGCATTAATCGGTTTTCTCCAAACAATGATATTAAAATTAACTGAGAAATTATAAAGAATCTTGCATAATTTAAGTGAACTTGCAGTAAATAGGTTTTTAGTTTCTCGGCGCTTAATTTACCTTTTGATTCATCATTTTCTGTGAAATCGACTTTAAAAATATTACTATAATGTTTAACATCTTCATTTTCAACAGCAGTTTTCACATAATTTGGCGACATATTTACATTCGACTCTAGCATATACTCGGTGAAATGCCTTTTCAACTCTACTTGATTAAAGCTTTGAAAATGACAGATATTAAAAAAACAGATATAAAAGAGTCAAGATATAAAAAAAAATTTTTTCTGAAACATGCAAGTATTTATGCATCAAAGAACTGATCGTCATTATTGTCCTCTTCGCTATAGTAATTGTCACCATTCTCGAAGTATTCATTTGCATAATCAGTTCCATCATCCATCTCATCTTCCTCATCCTCCTTTACACCATCTTCCTTTTCTTCATCATTCTCCTCTTCATTCCCTTCTTCTTTATCTTCCTCTTCGACAGGATGTTGCATATTTTCTTTTTTTTCCAATTCTGACAACTTTTTCACAATATCCATATTCTTTTTCTTCTTATTTCCTTTCTGTTGTCGGAGTTTTCGTTTTTTCGACGATCATGGTACGCCTCATATTTCGATTCATCATTGTCTGTGAAATCTTCTTTAAAAGCATCGCTGTATCGTTCAATATCTTCATTTATAACAGCAGCTTTCACATAATGTGGTGACTCTCGCACATATTCAGTGAAGTGCCTTTTCAATTCTATTAGATATTCCATCTCGCTAGTTATTTGAATAGGTGGAGGTTTGTGATCCAATGGAGGATAACTTAAAGATGGTTGCAGAACTAGTGTTGATAGTGTTTCTCCTTTAGAGATGCCCAACTGTTCCATGGAAAAGGACATAGCAGACTTTCCTCTACCGCGTCCTGCCATTTTGTTCTTGATATTGCTTCTCTCGTTTCCTGATATAATATATTAATTGATAAAATAATATTTTAATAAACTATTTGGACATTAAAGTTAAGGATCATACAATATTTCCAAGCAAGTTATATAAGGAAATTAGATCACAATTTATATTCAATAACCAAATAACTTTACAAATATATGTTTGGATTCAAAATCAAAATTTCCTTTAACAATAAGAAAGTAAAAAGAATAAATAAAATAAAAATGATCAAAAATTATATAAAATTTTAATAGTTAGATTAGATAAAAAAATAATAAAATTTAACGCCAAATTACTAAATTATTAAAATTTAATTGCCACAATATGAAAGTGATCAATCGTATTTAAGACCACTCTGTTAACTGCCCAGCAAACGGAATGGATTAAAATGAATTGAAATTTTTTTCTATCCAAATGTGTAAAATATATATATAAATAGCGAATACTTTTTTTAGATTTAATTGGATTCAATTGGATTCAATTAGATTCAATTGGATGCAATTGGATTGAAAAATTGCATTTCCTATTTAAAATTTTGAATTGAACAGTATTTACAATGTGTGTGTTGTACACAGAAAAAACTAATATTATTTTTAGATTGAAAGGCATAGAGATATGCTTCATGCAATTCCTATAAATGAATAAAAATGCATTCAGAATTGAAAAGCATTCATTTTAACATTCGTGAATCAATATTTCTGAAAATCTGAATCCATTTCAATTCATTTCAGTCCATTCTCATTTGCTGAGTGACTGAATACAAAGAAATCAAAGATAACAAGATAACATAAGGATACAAAAATAAACACTCATCTGGACAGACATCTATCTCTATGACTTTTAAAATAATCAATGAATCATAGTTTCATGTCTCAAAACTTTTGTTTATTTTGGCGTAAAATTATATTTTTCTAGCACAATTCTAACTTAACTATCTCATAAAATTTTCGAAATAACTTTTTTTTACCTTAAACTTGTTGAGTTGCTAATTCTTTTTTATCGCTTTTCTTTTCAAGCTCTTCTTGCTTAATACGAAAGACCTCCTTATCGTAAATCACTTTGATCACGAGAGAACACGAGGGACACGTAACCTCTTCTTCGCCAGCGGCCAGATCGGAAAGAGATATTTGGAATTGATCGCCACATGGACAGGGATAGTAATAAACTTCCTCGTCCTCGTCGTACTCGAAATCTTCGATTTCTACTTCGTCATAATAGTCTAATCGTGACATCGCTCATTACAATTCAATGTTGGCTCCACGAGACAGGACTTTGAGCGAAACTTCGCACGCGGCACGCTACGCATTGCTACGCATTTTCGTACGATTTGGCGGAGTGGGGAGTTTCCGGGTCTTCGCCAGCGAAGCTTTGCGGTATAGTGTATGAAATTGTAAGCCAATCTCGAAATGTCATTTTTAAAATTGATACATCGAATTGACTAATGGAACAAGCTTGCGATCTGCAATCCGTATTCTGTGTTTAAACCCGACCACAATCAAAATTGCGATCTCACGTTTTAAAACGCTCGACTGTGATTGGCCGATTTGCTTACACCTTACGATTACGATTAAAATTTTTGTATGATCTCCTTTATGCAGATTAGAGAGACTTTAATGTATATCGGACTTAAATGCTATCTGAGTGACTTCTGAACGCAGCCTAGCATGTGGCTACATCAGCTGATCACAGCATCACAGCTGATTTTGCGACCTCTCGAAGGTCATCTTGTGTTATGTATTTTTTGTTTCAATAAAAAAGGCCGGCTTTTAAAAGAGAACTCAAGGACCACTGAAGGACATCAAGCTTAATTTGACAAGAAGAATGAACTGTTGATTATTCAGGTGTTACACATGAAATATGATATTCTAATTACTTTATTGAGATATGATATAGAATGCATAGATATAATTGTTGATAATAAAATGAATTCTCAAATGATATACTGAGAATCTATTAATGTACTGAGAATCTATAGCATATATAACTATAGATTTGTAGTATTGTAGTAAATTTCGAAATATATCTATATCACATGAGAATTTGTTTGTAGGTGTATTAAATCAAAAATAGCTTGTACACATTTTGAAAATGGCTACTTCAACGACAACACCGTTGAATGCTACGAAGAGGTCTGTAAGATTTGTTATATTGAAAGAAATGGTTGATGCGAAAGATTTTTAATAAAGTTTATTTTTTTTCTTATATTGCAGAATTACGCAAATCAGAAATATAAGACAAGGCAGTGTGATAGATATTGACGCTGAAATGTTTCTCAAGATATCTAATTATGAGGACACTGTTAAACAATTGGACATATATTATGGAATCGTTAAGAGACAATTACTGCGCTATCAGAGCTGCATAACTGGCTTGTTTCCACAGATTTCAAGCGATCGGAAGGTTGGTAGTGTACGCGAAAGTATATATTGCGCAGCTGCCATATGGAGTTTGTATCAAGCATACAGACGTATAGATGATGATCGTGGAAAATCATATGAGCTGGGACAGTCCACAATAAAGTGCATGCGGGGTATCTTGGAGTGTTGGATAAAACAGTCTTCCAGAATAGAACTTTTTAAGAAAAATCAATGCGACCGTTATGCTTTACACTGCAAGTTTCATTTGGATACTGGCGATGAAATCTACAAGGATATTGATTACCATCATTTACAAGTAAGCAATAATAATATTACATTTTTGTGAAGCATTAATAATTTCAATGATACAGGAAATATATATAATAATTTATATTCACTTAAACATATTATAGTAAAATAGGACATAATTATGGTGTTTTCAGTACTATTGTATAACAATTGAAAATATCTTCTTAATTATTGCAAATATTTATTCTGTTTAATGTAGATAGACATCGTATCTCTTTACTTAATATTCTTAGTGCAAATGATTTCCTCTGGGCTACAAATTATATATACGCAAGACGAAGTGGCCTTTGTGCAAAATCTGGTATATTATGTCGAAAGAGCGTACCGTACACCAGATTACGGTATGTGGGAACGTGGAAGTCGATATAACGATGGAACACCTGAGATTCACGCCAGCTCCATTGGAATCGCCAAGAGCGCATTAGAGGCAATTAACGGCTGTAATTTATTTGGTGAAAAAGGTGCATCTTGGTCTGTGATATACGTTGATATTGATGCTCACAATCGCAATCGTAGTATTTTCGAAACAATGCTTCCAAGAGAATCCAGTTCGAAAGTAAGCAATCTCTTGTGTAAAATACTCGGACCAATTTTGATAAGAGATATGTAATTTCTAGAGTGTAGACGCGGCCTTGCTGCCAACAATATCCTTTCCTGCCTTTGCAACTCATGAAGAAGTATTGTACAATGAAACAAAAGCGAGCATAGTTCGCAGGCTAAAAGGCAATTATGGTTTTAAACGTTTCGGAAGAGACGGTTATAAAACTGTATTGGAGGACAAACAGCGACGATATTACAAATCTGGGGAGATCAAGGTTCTAAAATTTATAATATTCGTTCGTCGCATATAAGAACTACGAATTTTAATACAGTAACTGATGACTTGTTTCAACAGGATTTCGACAATATCGAATGCGAATGGCCATTGTTTTACATTTTTATGATAATAGATGGTGTATTCAAGAGTCTACAGGAACAAGTGGAAGAATATCAAAATTTATTGAAAGCAAGAGTGCAAAAGGATTTGAATGGAGGTTCTTGAATATTTAAATAATATCTCTAGTTTTATTCAAACAATGCCTATAACACAAATAATGTTTTAAATCTTTGATTATACGCATAATTAAGAGACACATAAATAAAATTTGTTTTGCCTGGTATAGATCCGATCGTTCCTATGTGCTATTATGTACCCGTGGAAAATTTGGAAACTGAAAGGAATGAGCCGTGCAGTGCTTATCGGCTACCCAGTGATGAAGGGAGAGGCCCTAAATTTATGGACGATGTTACGCCAATATATTTATGGAATCAAGCTATGTTTGTAATTGCGCAGCTACTCACTGCTGGTCTTCTGCACATCAACGAATTAGATCCTATTCGTCGATATCTTCCATCGTATAATCGTCCGAGGCGAGCAGGAAGATATTCTGCTTTCCAGGTAAAAGAGAAAAAAAATTATATTTCAAATATATATAAATTCTAGATTTTAAATAAATACATGTATTAATCTATTACTTTGCTTGATTTGAATAATCGTATCAAATCTCCCAAAAATATATATTTATCTTACTAGACTTAAATATATATAAATTTATTTTACTAGACCTTTGTCCTGAAATTAAGCGATACATTATATTAACTTTTTAATATAAATTGTGTGTACTGTCTCACAATAATTTAGAGAGATATTTGTTTTAAATTTAATTAATTTTTGTAACTCATAATTAAAAGTTAATAAATAATAATAAAAATTAATAATTTATTTATATTTTCTTTTTTTATTTACACAGGCAAAGCCTACTATTGTAAGTAATATAAAGTGTATGCCTGCTAATATGATAGTACAGTGTATGTAACAATGCATTTATTTTGACTTTTAATGATTTATTTATGAAGTTATGCAATGTATAATCTTAGCATGTAATATTGCAGAAAATCTAACACGTGTTTTTTATTTGTAATTATTATTTATTTCATCGGCTTCTTAAGCTTATTATGAATTTACACAATTATATATATGCTAGTTAAAATTTCAAAAAATGGCTGCTATTTTTATTTATACGACTAAATATCCTTATGCTGCATGTAATTTAGCACTGTTATATTTATGCCAGGGCACTCATACCGACCTAGTAGTACAAATAGTTCTGATCGCAGAATCTATGCGATTGCAAGCCATGATGGCCACATATGGCATTCAGACACAAACGCCGCATGAAGTCGAGCCCGTTCAGATTCTGTCGTCCACTCAGCTAGTGAAGGTTTATCAAAAGTTAGGAGTGAACAAGAAGTTGAATCTTCAGGGGCGACCAGCACGGCCTATAGGCTCTTTAGGTACAAGCAAAGTATGTGAGATTTTATATTTTTTCCTTAAAAAAAAATAGAAGCTTGTGTATGTATACAATGATATATTTATCATGTAATATATAAAATAATAAGGCAAACAAATTCTTTCTCATATATAGGTGTACAGAGTCTGTGGTATGACAGTACTATGTTACCCTCTGATCTTCGAAGTCTCTGAATTTTATTTGTATAGAGACATGGCTCTACTGATCGATGATATCAAAACGGAATTGCAATTTGTGGGCAAGTACTGGCGTCTTTCTGGTCGACCCACTGTATGCCTTTTGATACGAGAAGAGCACATGCGGTAAGTTTACACATTATGGATAGATTGCAAGAATTAACTTATCTTATCAAAAATATGTTTAGAGATCCACAATTTAAAAAGATGTTAGACCTCTTTGCGATGTTGAAAAAAGGCTATTGTGATAAGACGAAAGTACGCATCGGCCGGCTGCAAAATTTGATTTCATCTTCTTGCATCGGTAATATTTCATATAAGATTAATATCTGCATAAATCAAATAGTGTATAAAAAAACTGGCTTGATTTTAATGTTATTATGTTTTATATCAAAATTTAGCATAATTTTTCAAATGATGTATTTTTTAATATATATTAACATTTTTTCATAATATTAAGATGTAATAAATATTGTATAATTAATAATAATATTTATCTTTTGATTCATAAAAAAAAAAAGATAAAATTGAATCACTTCTTTTAAGATTGGGCTACTTTTTCGTGCACCATTATACATGATGTTCACAATAATATTCATGTTAATTATATACAGAGCACTTGGACTTCGTAAATAGTATGGAAACAGATCTGGACTTGACACAGTTTAAACAATTGCAGCACGATTATATTGGTTATCAGAGTCTCACGGATGTTCCAAAGGCCATCGCTTATTCTGAAAGCTTTAAGGATTATTCTGTATGCGATCATGTTAAAAACTTAAATTTCTGATCGATTGAAAGCAATTGGTAACTGATATTCTATGTTTCCAGTATATGTTAAATGAATCTCTTGGCAACATATTAAACGAACTTCATAATAGCATTGGCTTGTACGCCAAATGCCAATTGTATGGTATTCTGATAAAACGAGAAGGAATTAATTACGAAATCAATGGAGTGACAGGTATTTTTCTTCTTCCCTTATTTGTAAACCTTACCTTTTATTTATCACCTTTTATTTTGGATATACATCCAACTGTATTTTTTGATTTTTCAGTTCGTGATAATTTGAGATCATTATATCAACAAGCTGGATCCTTAAGATTCTGGATGGCCGTACGTTATTGTAGCAGTCTATTACATCACACAGTAGATAGTATCAGTCCTTTTATCACGGGTGTACTAGTCAAAGGAAAACAGGTATTAAAATAAATAGACTCTAAATTTGAATTTTAACTCTAAAATATTTTAGAATTTTAAAGTATATTGGAATTTATTTATTTATTTATTTTTTAAAGTATATTAGAATTATTTTTTTTTTAAAGTATATTAGAATTTTAACTCTAATTATTAATGGTTAGATCGCGGTGGGAGTGATTGGACAGAAAGAAACGGTATTTGATAAACCTATGACACCGACGGAAATACAATCAGTAATGTATTCCACAATACAACCGCACAATGTGGTACAGGCTGTGCTCCAACAAGAGATCCTATTATATTGCGGTAGACTTATCGGCACTAATCCAGAGATGTTCAAAGGCATATTAAAAATACGCATCGGGTATATAGTTTTTTAATAATACTTTTTAATTGTTACTATATAAAAACATTTAATCAATATTTGAATGTTTAGATGGGTCTTGGAAGCGATGAAACTTTATTTGCAGATGTTTGTGAAAAATACCAAGCCGATTGAGAATTATAGTCCTTATGAAGTCCGACAATTTCTTATTAAAGTATTGACAGTAAAAGAATGGGCTCATAAAGAAAAGTATGAATAATAAAATTAGCCATTATTTTTAAATATATTCAATATTGATTAATATATCTATCTATTGCCGATAGCCTGACAGTACTCGGTCGTCGAAAAATCGAAGGTTGCTTGTGTAGAGTACCGGCACACTTCTACAATCAAGTATGGGAAGTCTTGATGCGCTGTCCTGGTGGTATCGTAGTGAACGGTCGGGAACTTCCTCAGCAAACCACATTGTCCAGCATGACTCGTTCTGAACTTACATTTGCCCTACTCGTAGAATCCTTGTTGCATCATATACAATTACCAGAATATCGCCAAATCATAATTGAAGTAATCAATTTTTATATCTTTTTTTTTTTGCTTTTTACTATTTCTATATACGAAACGTGTTGAAAATATAATAGAACACAATTAAGCAGCATTATATTAATCTTTAAATGCCTGCCGACATTTTTTTATTAAAATAGTGCTTTTTTCTCAAAAATTTTTCTATATAAGTAACACACACATAGCGCAAAATTTCGAAATTTGTGCAGAGCTACAAAAGTAGCTTTTCCGGCAAGGAACATACGATAAAAACTGTTTATTTTCTCAAAAATAATGTATTTTGCGCTATACGTTTATATTCATTTATGTTGTCAGTATTGCCCTAAGTGCAATATTGACAATATAAATGAATATAAATGTATAGACTCAGAACTTTCCTTTAGCGTTACCCAGAGCTAACGACGTGGACGTAGAAAGTTTGTAGCTCCTTTTTTTTTATTTGATTTTTTAATTTTGTATTTTATTTTTTTACTTTTTTCTTGTTTTATTATTTTTTGATTTTTTGTATATTTTTCAATATATATTTTTATACATTTTATTTTTTAATACATATATATATCATGTAAAACAAAAACATTAAAAGACCTAGTTATTACTGAATTTACATTAAATAGGTACAAAGAGAAATAATAACTTATTTTAATTATATGATTACAGCTTTTAAGTATTATATCAACTATTCTACTTCGAAATCCAGAATTAAGTTTCCAGAAACAACTAGATCTAAATCAACTCGTGGAAGATAGTTTTATTATGTACTGTAAGGTAATACACATGATATTATAAAAGTAATCTTCTAAAAAACTTTTACATGTATTATATATATATGTATTATATATATGTTCACAGGATCACAATTTATCAAATGTCGATGACAAATCGTCATTCTTCTCTGCGCACTATTCAATGACCGCGGGATATCTTGCTAGAGCCATAGTCAACAATGTCCTTACTGGTGGTTGCGTGACAACTATTGTGGATCCCAGTGATGTCCTTGAATCGCCCCGAGAAATGTGTAAAATTACATAACGAGACATATCAGATATTATCGAAACTAGATTTGAGAGATCATTTAATGTTAGCAAAAAAATATTGTACATGCATGTAATATAATATATCTCGCTATGTATATATGTATAATCATGTTTATATAAAGCGATGATATAATATTCCGGCGAAGATTTAATGCAAAGTTCCTATTCCTAGATATTATAATAATAATAATAATAATAATAATAATAATAATAATAACAACACAGATAATGTAATAATAAAAAAATAATATATTTTAATTAAATACATTTTACATTTATGTCGAATTTTTGCATAAAAACATGCTAATACTATGTAACTGTACAAAGTATACATTAATTGAAGTTAAAATCATCTTTTAGCGAAATTTGTGTCCATTGCTCGTCCGGAACGTTGTATATTATTAAGGTTAGCTTTGATCCTAGACGCGACGGTACCCATTTCTGTTGCGATGACTAATTGTTTTCTGCAACAAGCATTTAATTTTAATTAATTTTAATTCATTAAAAAAATATATATACAAAGATGTACATTTGAAATATATTTATTACATGCGAAATATATTTAATAATGTACCTGATGAAATCCTTATTATTCAATGTAATATTTTGTTCTTCTTTCTTCTCTTGTTCACGATACATTTTCACGTTTTTCTCTCTTTCTTTATCACGCCACACTGCGTTTGCCATCATCTCTTTTCGCCGCTGTTCCTTTTCCTCTTCAGTAAGACTTGGTCTTGTTTTCGACCTGTATTTTTCTTCTTGTCTATCCTTAAATTTAATGTGATCGGTATTGGGGATAGATCTAATAGCTGATGTTCTTCCGCTATTAAATATCTATAAAATAGAATATATTTAAATAAAAAATTTTGCTCTAGATTATTATAAATAAGATGTTTTAATTTTCATCAAATTTGTATTTAAAAAAATATTATTTCTTCTTTTCTTAAAACGGCACAAAAAAAAGAATATATTTTAATATGTTTTAAACTATATTTTAATTAGCTTATTCATAAAATTTATATCGCATCATTAAAAATTAAAAGCTTTCTCACTCACTGTTCTTTCCTTCTCCATTGAGTATCTTCTTTTATCATTGTATTTATTTCTCGAATCATCTCTTTGTTTACTATCGTATCGTGGTCGTTTATTATCTTCTTCTCCATGCTTTTGACTTCTTTCGTATTTCGAATTTCTATCTTCACTCAATTTTCTTTTTCGATCTTGATTCTTGGTATCATCTAATCTTGTATCGTTTCTCGAATATTTCCTATCATATTCCGTCTCACGTTTAGTGATGTTCTTACTATTACTATCAGTATTATCATCACTATCACTTTTACTTTTCTTTTGCTTTCTTTGTTTGTGTCGTCTTCTTTTAATAGAAGTGTCATCATTGCTGTTATCTATTTCGCTGTCAGAATCATGATGCTTCTTTGACTTTTTCGTTTTATTACGTTTTATTTTCTTCATCGATTTTAGCAAATATTTTTCATTGATATCTTTCAATTGTTTATATTTAGTGGCTAATAAAACATCCAACTTAGCCTCATCCTCGCTACTATCACTCTGCATCAACTTATGCAGCGACTTCTTTTTCTTTTTATCACTTTTAGTTTTGGATGGTTGCTCAAGCTATAAATTATACATACAATAATTATAAATCAAAAATAATAATAAAAATAATTATAAATAAAAAATAAAATATAAGAATATACATAAATAAATAAAATATAATAAAGTA
>NW_011627193.1:1599146-1688769 GCF_000204515.1 Acromyrmex echinatior
TATATATATAATATAACATCTAACATGTGTATCTATGTATATATATATATATAAATACAAGTGCACGCACATATACAGAAAATATCTCAATATTCAATAATCCAAATTTTTCTAATAAGAAAATCTTACAAAATCAATGCTTGGAATGAAAAATGACAAATTTTATAACTTAATTTTTAGGAATTTTCTTGTTATTTTAAAAATTGAAAATTTTGAAATACTACATTATATTAGATCAGATGTAATTGTGTAATACAGGGGACTCAACCCGATGACCTTGATATATGTTGGTCAAGATCATAACTCTGAGTGACCTCCAATAAGTTTTAACCATTGCTTGTTATTCATTAACAAGTTATTAACGAAACAAACATAGAACATAATTTTTTAATACAAAATATATATATATATTTGATTATATATTCTACATATATACTCTGCTATATAATTTATATTTTTTATATCAAAATAGGATAAAGCGAGATCCATTCATTACATCTGCTTAGGAGCGTTCGACTTTTCATACAAAGCGACGTAATTATTAACAAAGGAAGATGTCAAAAATTTCTATGGAAAACTTTCTAACATATGGCAAGTCAAAACAGATGTCATTCAAAAGGTCTCGATGAATAGATCAAAGTTTCCAATGAGCACAAAGGCTATTGAAAATTTGTTAAGTGTGTCCTTCATGAGTTATGGGTCATAAAAGGCTCTTTTGTAAATAAACAGTTATCAGATCTTTTTGGACCTCTGCACGATACTTGAAAGCTCTGGATTTCTTCATGAAGGACACACTTTCTACTCATTGTACTCTTCGCTCTATTCATCGAGACCTTTCGAACGACACTTATTTTTACCTGCAACGCTTTAGGCAATTTTTAGCATGCTCCTTCATCGTTTCTCATGAAAAAAATCGTATGGTACTAGGCGGGGGGAGGGTAGGTATAGAGTAAATCTTGCTTCGCGTAGAAAGTCATTAAACAGAGAAGAGTATGAAGTAGTTCCAAATTGCATGTAACAGAAATAACATGTTAATTTTAAAATTTTTTGTTATTAACGAATAACAAGCGATGGCTAAAATCTATTACAGGACTGTGACCTTAACAACATATATCAATATATATAATTTCTCTCTGTTTTATTTTCTACTTTCTCTAAGAAAATATGAGGATCTCTCATAAATATATCTAAAAACTAAGTTTTATTCAATTCTATGTGTATCTAATAAATTTTCCAAATAAATTTTTTTGAAAATAGAACTTCGTACAAAAAAAATTCTCTTTTAACATAAATTATCCTCTACTGTATCTAACTTACCATATTCAACATGATTTTTTGGCATTCTATTCATCTCTGAATCTTTTTCCGCCTGTTGCATTTGCTCAAAAGCTTTGTCAACTGGTCTTCCTAACAAATACTCCTCTCTGTCAACCATTTGATTTGGCCCTTTATACATCCAGTCTAATTTCATATCATCCTTTTTCTCTATTACACCTTGTTCTATAGCATATTTTTTTATGTCTTCCAAATCTTTCTCCATTTCAATTTCCTTTTTCAACTCTGCTATCCGCTTATTCTCTTGATCATTTTGCTGCTCCGCCTTCCTTACTTTCTCAATGTTCTTCATGGTAGATGGATGCCATGACTTTTTCAAATTCTATGAAAATTTATATGCGTATTAGAAAATTTTTCACTTACGGCAAATTTTACACTTTGTAATTAATTTTTTAATTATAACACATTTAATTATAACACACACTTACCAAATCTCCACCTCCCATCGTGTTTATAACAATGTTAGATAAAATGTCCACAGTAAGATAATACACTGCTACGTAATATATTAATACGTAGTTAGAATTATCAAGAAAAATTCACTTTTTAATGTGAAAAGATTTGTATGACACATACAAATATTATTCTCAGTTTATATTCACAATTTTCACCATCACTTAATTTCCTCTTCCGTTTCGTTCTCTTTTAACGAATCTTTTCGTAGGTTAAGCAAGGTAGCGTCACAACGCCTCGGCAGGCAGCAGCAAACAACGCCAAAGATGCGCTACGTTAGGATTTCGACCCCGGGCAATGGACGCTAGTGACGCCATGACGTCAGCAATTTCCCTCTCTTCTCGCTTTTGATGAAGGCGAGAAGGATAGAACGTTGAAGACAAGGACAGAACGAGTAGAGGGGGAAAATCGCAGCGTGGACTCCAATCAGTGATCTGGGTTAGAACACTACAGCGTCTTAGCCCCTCTACTTTCCTCTATTTTCTCTCAACAATGCACAGCAAACGAAAGATCGCGAAAATTCTTTTACTGTAGTGCCACATTCTCTCGCTGTTTCGCTCGCTTGGAGAAAAGTGGAAGGGAGGTTAACAAACGCTAGGTTTGTCACGTATGTTCTACCATAATTCCTACTCACTCTAACGTCTATGTAACAAGTGTGTTTGAGTGAATAGGAGCTACGGTTGGAGGAAATAGGAGCATGCGACATCCTGCTGTGTTGCTTAGAAGTCCCGGAATCGAAATTCCATCACAGCAGGGAGTCAGGGAGAGATTATGGAGACATCAGAATAAGTGTGAACTATAAATTCATATTTTTACCATTAAAATACAGAAAAAATTGCATTATAATTATAATATGTATAATCGATAGTATCGCTTTCAGGATTGCATAAAATAATTATTTTTAAAGAAGCTCAAAATTAAGGCTCGGCAGAAAAGAGATTAATTTTGAATAAAGACTCTCTAAAGAGATGTCAACAATTTGAAGTCATCAGAAGTCTCCAATTTGAACGCTATCAATGTTCATTCTATCTTTGTTTTACGTTTAATGAATGATTATTATGAGCATTTATAGCATAAGCCATGAGCGTCCAAATTAAACGCAGCTGAAATTTATATGACTAAATTAAATAAAACTAAAGTTCTGTGCACTAACTTAAAAGTAAAATGCAAATATTTAGAATTATAAAATACAGATTTTACTTAACAGTATAATAAAATACATTGAGGATTTTATGTTTCAATCTATTAGGTGTTGGAATTAATTCGTAGCGTTTTTAATGTGATGGGAAGTACTTTCATTTCTGTAATTTATATTAAACATATTTTTACATCAATTTATGTACGACGGCTTTAACATGCATTAATGCGCACTAAGTGCATCCAATCAAATTCGCTATAATTTACACAATACTGTTCCCAATTAGTAAACTAACGTCATTTGTCGTTATTCTGACGTCAAAATGACATTTACGTATGATGATATTTGACGTCAATTGTCGATAAATATCTACTTGCTACTTAGCTTATATGGTACATACATATTTTAATTTTAACATAATGTGAACATTTAAAAAATAGACTAAAAGCTCTATGTCATATGGTTATGTTATAGAATAGATATGATGTTTGATGAACTTCCTCAATATTTATATGATTAATAATGATACTTGTATTAACAATTAATGATTTTCTTATTTTTTAAGTATTGTACAACATAAAAATGTCATTAATATCATTCTACTTAAAATTTATAATTGTTTCCTTTATGTATATAACTTTGATCGGATAGATTATATTATCTGTTTGTGTAATTGTTAAATTCGTCAATATTGGGCGCATTTAATAGTTTACTTTGCAATTGTTAGAAATTTACTTTGTAGAGATAGGACTATTCCTCTAGATCTAAAAATATAATCTAATCAGCACAAAAGCGCTGATTTCTATTATTATTTATTATATAGAGCCTCTCTACCGAAAAGTACTTTGAAATTTCTGATTATTAAAATTTTGCAAGTAATTATATACATAAATATATCAAATATTTCCGAGTACCATTTTTTTTTAAATAAAATAAAATTTACATTACTACCATATATTTATATATTATTAATCTAAAAATTTTTAATTTTTTGTTAAAATCAAATTCAGTTTTTTTGTCAATCGACGTTAGCGAGTAACAAATGCATTCTCATAATCATTTAATTTTCGTTTATTCCTGTTTGTTCAAATATGAAATTGTTCCGGACGCGCCACGCCATATTCGCCGCGCGTCTTCGGCATCAACTCTCATTGATCTTCAGAACGCGTTTGCGCGCGTCGACCATCAAGCGGCTGTATAACAATTGTACGCGCTACGGCCAATGAGGGGTCGCGATTTTCTGGTTGCGTTGAGGTCTCGTGGCCGCCCGCTGTCGCCGGTGTCGCGTCCCATCGTTGTTTTCTTTCATAAATTCTTCTCCCTAGTCCGGTGCGAGCGCCGTTCATGGTAGACATTGTTACCGTTGTCGTCGTCATCAGCATCATCATTGTCGTCTTTGTTGACGCCGCCACTATCGCTACTGCTGCTGTCAGCGTCACTGTCGTCGTTGCTAGCGAGATTACCAAAGAAGCTCAACGTTACGATCCCGACCATCGACGCTTATCATCACCGCAGCAACAGCGGTGAAAGCAATCCTTACCCTTTCTCTTTCTCTCTCTTTCTGCCTTCCTTTCCTTCCCTTCTCACCCCTCCTTTCTCTTTCTCGCCACTATGATTCCGTACTCCACGTGTTTGTCTTTTGGGGGCCATCGTGACACCCGCCACTGGGTAATCATGTATGACGAAATCAATTCCTACTCGGTG
Source organism: Acromyrmex echinatior (assembly GCF_000204515.1). The sequence continues at coordinate 1,603,777 of NW_011627193.1, forward strand.
AGTCGTTTAAATATCATGCAGCACAAATATCCAAAAATATATCCGCAGATATCTATTTTACATTCATGTTTAAAGATATTTTTATTCAAACCTGCTTGAAAATGTTAAATGTATATATGTATATATGTTTACAATTTACATTTTCGCTTTTTGACGAATAACTCAACTTGGAGAAATCGAATGTCATGAATGAATTGTTTGTTCATGTACTTATATGTGTATGAAATATTAAAAAAAAATGGTTTAAGATTTAGAGAAAGTTAACACTTGTCATATTGAGTAAAAAATTCTAAAAAAAAACTAACAAAAAGGCTTGTAAATAACTTCTCTTTATCCATTTTGATGAATTTTTGGAAATGTAGCATAAATCAAAATAAAGGAACAATTGTGCGTTAAATCTTTTGAAAATGTTATATTTATATAAATATTTACTATTTTTGAAAATTTAAAGTTTTTACAATCAATATAAAGCTTATATTCAAAGAAAAATCGCCGTGATATCTTATCCTAGTCATAAGGCTAAATATCCAACACAAATTTATTTCTTCTTGAAATATATTATTAAGTATCAAAAGCTAAGCGTCATAAGACATAGTAGTGTCTCTAAATTCTAGTGTCGCTAAATTCACGCATAACGAAATTAGCGTGGAATCGCAGCGAGATATAATTAATATAATTAATTATACATATATATTTACACGAGATAAGTGGTTTTAACATTTTTATATTTCAGCAACGGTTAAACCAATTCAGTTTTAACTAGTCTCAATTGATGGTCTCAATAGATAGTTGTAAATTATATAAGGAAAGTATTTTTAATTTTCCGGTTCATGAACAGCGATGTCATAATGCTAAATTTAAACATGTAAATTTAAAAAAAATGTCTTTGTCATTAAATAAATTTTCATGACTTTCCTTTTCCTGACCTCAGGAAGCAATATCAAGCATTAACAGTGCTCATAGTACCCGTTTTTTGATAGATTTCTTTAATTTTAAGATATCATTTGAATAACGATAATTGCATTTGCTCGAGTTCCACAGTAAACTAATCAGCGTCTTCACGTTTTTTCGGATCAAATCTATTCGCGTATTGTTTGTACTTTTTGCATCTTCGCTTTCTCTCTCTTCAATGCCAGAATATATATTTATCTCATTTTAAGTGCAAAAGTTTTTTCAGAATTTCAAGCAACACGAACAAATATAAAGTCTCTTTTCTGTGGCTGAACTGTAGTATACACTTTTGGAACTTAAAACAAGATAGATATATGCTTGATATTTGGCGAAAGTGAGAAAGAGAATTCTAACGCAGCTAATGCAGGAATATAAAACATCTACATATCTGATATTGCACTTCTCGACCGGCTTCTGATCTTTCGATTCCACTGTATTTCGCAAGTCGCACACGATGAGCATCACGGAATTTCCATACTTTTTTCCATTATCACTTTATGACATTTCGCATTGATCATATCACTGAAATATAAAAAAAAATGCGAAATACTTTCCATTCTACCGTAAATTCGGAATAACGATAAATATCTATCTTTCTGATGACTAACTCACGTGCCGTGTGCTTTTATGTTACATTCGTTGCACTTCATCTATCAAGCACTACGTGTTCACTGGACTGATAACCTGTTATGATGTATCGGTTAGAAGAACGAATTGATAGAATGAAAACGAAAATTGAAAAACGAACGACTTGTTGAGAATTAACGAAGACAAAAGACGCGGTCTTGTTTTTTTAATTCACTTCTCGCGTGTGCTATTGGTGCTCGTCTGTGAGCATGCGCGAGGATTTTTAAATCCCGCCAAATTTAAGTGCGAGAACTATTTATAAAAATTATTAAGCGAACAATTTTCTAATTTGTAATATCTTTAAGAATTTATACTGACTATGAGTATCAGAGATGAAGGAATTGCTACAGTGTATAATATCACAAGAAAAGATAGAAATATCTTTCAATCTCTTATACTTACGGAATACTTAGTGGAATTATATTAATTATAACATCATGGAAAAGAAGCTATTATTTTAGCTATTATGCATTTGAACAATGAAATGTTTTCGGTTATGTTTATATGGTTAAAGATTCAAAATAATCTCTAATCATAAATCATTAACTTTGCTTTTTAACGTTAAAACTTTACTTTTAATGCGATGAATATGAAATTTTACATAAAATAGAAGGCGAAATACTAACGCAGATATTCTTTCTAGAATATCACGAATATCGATTCTACAAATTGAAGCTTTAAGTAGCAATAATGAAATCTTAATAATTATAATGATTTATTCTTATAACACATGTTAATATGACTCATGGAAAATAGATTACATTTACATAACACTCTTAATCGAGTTTATGAAACTGGCCAATCACAGTGGTTCTGTTCTTCTGAGAAACAGCTATGATTGGCTAATTTCATAACTACAGATGTTATTAAACCCGATTAAGCGTGTCATAGGCATTAGCCTTTCATCAATGTAAAAAAAGGACTATTATTAAAAAAATTTTTTCTCCAAAAATTGAAATTACTTTATTTAAATCTTTATGAAAAAGGATTATTAAATCTATGTAAATTGCAATTAGAAAAATAAAGTGCTGAAAAATAATCGCATTTAGTAGGTAAAACAGATGCGACTCCAAGATCCTTCTAAAAAAAAATCTATGTGACCTTTTTCGATTGATATTGATAAGTGAGAACGAATTAAAAATTAATTTCCCCAGTAAATAGCTTCTACTAGAAATCATATATAATTAATAGTATGATCAAATAATTAATGTATCAACTGAAAACACTGACAAATGAATCTATTCTTTCTTAAATTATAACATCAATACTATATGAGTTGAAACAGATGAAAGAACCATACTAGATAAGAACAGATGAGAGAAACAGATAATATTATATTTTTAAAAAGAGCAAATTTTTCTAATTAATCGTTTTACGATCTAAGCTTTTTTAAGCTGATTCAGAAACCCATCGACAATGAATCAACTACTTTCATACGAATTCATGTACTTGTATAATGTGTATTTTTCATAACTTGTGAACAAATATGATATACTTGTTTAAACATTTTGTTGATTTCTCGAAAAGATTTGATTTAGACATTCATAAGTTTTTATCTCCTCTCCTTTTCTTCCCTCTTTTCTTTCTCTCTCTCTCTCTCTCTCTCTCTCTCTCTCATTCCTCCTCTGTATTTCTTTATATATACAATATATGTATATATATATATATATATATATTGCAAAAAGAATATATATATATATATATATATATCCTCCGAAGGAATATATATATATTCCTAGGAATTGCAAAAGGAATGTAAATTATGTCACGACACTTAATTTCTAAATTTCTCACAAAAATTCTTTAAAACACTGCTCACAATAGAAATCTTTTTAAATGTCATTTATACTACTGTCGCTTTCGTAATTTTGCAAAATCTCATAAGACAGTGAGATAAATGTGTTTCCATCTGTCTTACAAAAACAAAAAGGAGCATGCAAATTTGCTCCAGGAAAATGAGCTGTTGACAGGGTGCGCCTGTCTGTCTATCCATATGTAAATGCCGTGCGTACATCGCGCACATTTACCCTACGTTGTGTTTCACGAGAGTAGGGAGAGATCTGTTATTGATCCTTTCTCCTCGTGCGCTCCTCGGGTTCCCTCCCTTTCTACGCGGCAATGGCAGAACGTCGTTCGCCAGCTTTTCGCGGCAAGAGCTCGCAGCGTAGTGAGTGCCTCTCTCGTTTGGAAGCCTTTGTCGTATATTGACGACATCGGGCGGCTGAGGGAGAGATCGCCGGGAAGTAACGTGGCTGCGCGACGAACAGGGCCAAAGCACAGGATACGAAGATAGCCGAGCACGACCGAGGTCGCGAGCGTCGACCGAATGAGTCTCTCTCTCCCTCTCTCTATTTCTCTCTCTCTCTCTCTCTTTCTACTTGTCAGCGCTCGGGTCCAGTACTTCAGTACGTGCACAGCGGCCGGCCGGCGTGCATAGTTGTTGATAGTAGTGTCGTGTGTTCTTGAAATCGAGCGCTTTTTTCGCGCGAAATCGCTCCTCTGCCGTGGTTATTTTTACCAATGTCCGTACGAAACGAGAGCTAAACTCGACGATCAGACGACGTCGTCTTTGTGCTCCGAACGGCGCCGGGCCTCAGGGCCCGGTCGCTCTCGTTTCCACTTAGGTCGACTCCGGGAAGCATGCGATTATGGAGCTTGCAGGCTCCCGGGGACAAACCGGCTGCGATGTCTGCACGGGCGTTACCCTTCGACGGCAGTTTCCCTCGTGTAATTATCGTCGCGAGTCGCACGACGAAAGTCAGTACTTCCTCAAATCAACGAAGGTATATTCTCGAGAAAAGAGAGAGGAAGCAAGAGATAGAATACAAGAGAGAGAAAGAAGGAAACACACAAAGCATCATCGTGTCGAAGGGTCAAACTGTGCCAAGATAGCATTACGAGACAAATAAAAAATCCTGACCAGAGAGCTTCAGCAAAAAAAAAAAATCAAGAAAAATACTCATTTGATTGATTGTCATATGAGATTAATTGAGAAGAATTGCCTAAATTCTTGGTTAGCACAGAGTATCCATAGACATCGTTCTTTGATAATTTGCAAATTGCGCTACAATCATGTTTATGCAGGGCGTAGTTATGGGTGGTATAGTGGGAGTTAATCGTGGACAGAGGAAGAAAGGAAAAGAGTATAAGAGGGAGATAGATAAATATAGTGAGAAGGAGGGGAGGAATAGCAGGGAAGGAAGGAAGGAGGAGAGAAAAGCGCGAGAACGGAGAGGGAAGAAGGAGAGGGAGGGAAAAGTGAGAGAGGAAGAGAGAGAGAAAGAGAGAAGGAAGGAGACGAACTGTAGAAGTTTACTGTAATCGGTTTCTAACGACTTCGTGAAAGATATGTTTAGGAAATGATAGGACTCCAAGGATACAACTCAAATGAATAGTGATGAAGACGAAACAATCCCCATCATGAAATAAATTCAAATCAATCAATATAAAAAGACACGCCACGTTATATCACTTTATGCGCCAATCCGAATAGTACAAAGCTATGGAGTATTTCATATACAGGATGATTCAGAATGAGTGTAACAAACTTCGACAGATTGTTTGGAAAGTCAGTCTTAATAAGAAAAAAAAATATCATAAGAATATAGATATTATTCTCATTTTACATATTTACATACATATACATAATGACAGAAGTTTTAAAGTTTTACTGTTATCATAGTAAAATTACGTTTATAAGAATTGAACTGTAAATAAATGATATTAATAAATTCTCCTGTTTTAATTTCTCAAAGATTACTTCTTATCATTTACGTGATTTTACTACGAAAGTAAAATTTCAAAACTTATAATTACGTAAATATTGAGAGTAAGACTTATATTCATACATTTTTTATTCAGAATGCCTCTCAAACAATCTGTCAGAATTTGTTGTGACAATATCAAATACTTGTTTTGAATCACTCTGTGATACATGTTTACGTATTATAAATTTAATAATAATACCTATTAAATTTGAATAATCTCCTTTAAGGGTGTTCGAATGTTTAGGAAATTACTTATGTACTATAGTACACTATACAGTACACTACATGATACATATTTGGTTGTATGCTATTACATAATACAGCTTCACAAATTTAATCCATAAAACATACACACTATGTATACGATATCACGTATTTGTAACTCATAATTATTTATACATGCGCGCGTATATTTATATTATATAGAGATGTGTAGTAAATTATAATGAAATAATATTGATAGTTACAAAAAAAATATATACACACATATATATATATAATATATAATACGTAATATCTATTGTAAATATATTCAACTATTATCAGTACATTAGATCGAATGAACGAAACAATAATTTTTCTTATGATTATGATATTATCTCTACTTGATTTTGTCATCAATTCTCCATTATTATGCTAAGTTCGAAATTCTATGTGACTCTATTATTTTTGATAAGATATGAATAACAAACAATCCCAATATTCTGTAATAAAGAAAAAATAAAAATATGGGATAAACAGCATTTTTTCTATGTTGCACAACCGATCTTGATTTCGATAATGAAAATCTTCCTCATCTTACAAAACAATAATTTTAAACATATAAAAGTATTCTTTCAACAAATTATAAAAAGTAATTTTCGCATTCGAGTATTCTTTTTTTGTAGCATGGTATTCGCGTAATAACTACAATCTTCATGATTGAGATATTAACGGTTATCTCTTTCGCTCTCTTCCTTTCTTTTCTCCTCTCCACTCTGTCTCGATCTCTCTGCCTCTCTTGAAAATCACTAAAACTTGTGAAACTTTTTAGTTCGTGCTTATTAGAAGAGATGCAAATAAAATTCTTAGGAATAGTTTTTTATTGAATTATATGATTGTCATAAGATATTGTTACTTTCGCAAAAGTAATATTTTTTACAAGTTCGTTTTCTTATTAGAATTATAAATACAGATTTTAATATGTTTATTATAATTTTGACATTTAATTTTTTTATTAAATATTTCCTTTATTACAGTTTTCACATATAGTTTATTATTTAATTTGTTACTAGTTAAATTATTATTAATCTTACTGCCTAATATTTGTTACAATTTTCTTTATTAAATATTTTTACATTTTCACGTATTTTATTTGACGCAAAATAAAAAACAAATTTATTTTTTTCTTTCTTTCTCCTTTTGTAAATAAACTGATTTATTTCTCAATTTTTTGTTATTATTTAATTAAATTATTCAATTTAAATTTTATCATATCATTATCATATTAGACTATAATTTTTTCCTATAATTTTCATGAACGTATATTAATATATAGTATATATAGTGCATTTTGCACAAAGCACATAGCTATAGAGAAACAACAGGTCATCTCTCATATATTGTTTCTAGTAAAGAGATGGGAATGATTGGTTACTATTTATTTCACTTTTTAGACACGGCATGTATTGCTGTATGCAAAAGCTATCTTTCTCTTATGTCTGTACATTATTCTTAGAACGTACGTATATATTAATTGCCAGTTATTGCATAATTCCTTTTGTATTAGAGGCGTATTGAGATATAATAACCATTTTTTACTCATGTTAAAAAAAATATGAATAGTCAGGGAAAAAATTATTTATTCAAGAGTATAACTATTGTTCTCTTGTGCATTAGATTTTTCAACGTCATCTTAAAAGATGACTTTGATGAAATATATAGCAATGGATGAAATATATACCAAAAAAAAAATATAAATATTTTTTTAACTTTATAATTCATTTTTATCTAAAAAAATGATGGTCTAAAAGAACGTTAAAACAATATAAAGATGGCAGCTTCTGTTCCAAATAAATAATTTTTTATTGTATTTGTTTCAATATAGAGCCTCATATCCATAGAGGATAAACGATAATGTTTTGTCAAAGAAGGTGACGAATATTTTTTTTTTATAAAATAGTTAAGAGTTAATCAAATTGGATATACCAAACATTTGTTATAATATGTTATAACTAGTTTCTAACATTATTAGAAATATCAACATATTTCTTGAAAAATTATCTCTTAGAAAAATTACGCGAATAAATTACTACTAAATAAAGAAGAAAATACTAAATATAATTACTATTAAAATAAAGAAGATGATGAAAGTCCAAATATCTTCTCAATGTAAAGAATAATATTTTAAAAGTCAAATAATTTCAGAATTCCATGTTTTACACAAAAATATAAGATTAATCTAAAAAATAGACATAGTAAAAAATGATTGATACTTCTAATGTTAAGATGCATTATGTTATTATATACAAAAATAGCTTTATTCTCTCTCTCTTTCCGATTCCTCTAATATTACATTTAAGACTTAAAATATTCTAAAAAAGCTTTGGGCTCCAAGTGTGATATATTATACTCTACTCTTTTTTCTTTTTTTTTATTTCTCGCTTCCTGTAGCATTCGCAATTTCTCGAGTTACTGTCCAATCTTCTATGATCTTTGCATCAATTGCATCGCGTAGATGACACGCGCTGCCATCGTAGCGTTGTGTTGAGAGTGCAAATTTTTGTGGAGTAAAAAAAAATAGATGCAATAGGCATTGACAAGTACGAGTTTGACGAGAATTGGGAGTACAAAAGTGTGCGTAGAAAAGCGTGCTTCGGAGGGGACGCAATGACGCGAGGAAGAAACATATGAAGAGGAGATGAAGAAAGGATTTGGCGAAGTAAAGTAGAAAAAGTGCGAGAGCAGCGGCAGATACACGAAACTGGCGACCCAAGCACGTGACAGCGGCTCCCGTGGGTCTCGGACCCGCCGCCGAGCCAATGGTGGGTCGCTCTCCAGCCGGGGCAGCACCACAGAGATGCAATGCGGTCTGTGCGCCGTCGTCGCTGGTCTGTTCCGCCGGGCTATGTGTATTGCAGGCAGTCGACGCGGCTCCGGAGAATCCTGTTATCAGGAACTGGCCACGGATATGCAGGAGCGACGACCCTCGCAGGTGGAAGATGCAGAAATTGAGCTCATTAAAGCAAGCGAAATCGTGAAGAGAGTGAAAAACGTTCAAGCGGAAGAGGTGAGATTAGACACGACTGTTTATAAAAAATCGGCATGTGTCATAATTTATTATAAGTGTAATTTATGTATATGTACTGCGAAATTTAAATGTGTTAAAAAAAAAATTATTTGCGTCTAATTAAAAAAAAATATAATAGCAGTTATAAATGCAATGAATGCACATTGTTTAACGGATATTAATATTAAAGTTAACAATACAATTGTTGCACACTAAAAAAAGAATACGGATATGTGTATACATCACTTGATATTTCTATTTTATAATTCATCTCAAACATTTATTTGCTGCAATATTGTAATCGGCGTTAAAACTAAAATACTTTGATTTGTAAATTTTTATATAATCTTTATATAATCTCATTTACATGCATTTACAAGGCATCTAGTAAGTAACTCGCCTTTCTTGGATAGATAGAACGAATTAAATTGAATTAAAAAATTCTGTATCGATTTTACGATTGTCGCAATAAAAAATTAATTAATCAAGATCTGCGAACGAGTGTGCATTTACATGATTCAGCAACGAGTAAAACGCGGGACAAGATGGGAGGAGAGCGCGCGTCTATCGTAAATGGTACATAACATATTCTTTGTTGCTGATACATGTTTATAGATTGTTACTAATCAATTTTCAGTAATTATTGCGAAAATCACAAAATGATAGAAGATTTTTCTATTTAGTGTAAGTTCTGTCTGCTCACGAAAGGCGTTACATTTAATAATCAGACACTTTGTGCGTGTTATGTATTATGTTATTATACACATACAGAAATTTTTTTACTATATTTACAAATAGATATTTACACATGTATAAATATAGATTTTACAATTATATCAAAATATATATTTACAAATATTTACAAATACAAACTCAAATAAAACATACAACTATATTGCATTTTTCATTTACATTATGTAATATTTTTAATATTAAAACATGTTAATATATCAACAAGAATTAATTTTATAATAAAAACAATTCTTTATTTTTAATTTGGAGCAACTATAATTACTTTTGAAGAAAAATCTAGAATAAACGATAAAATTGTAAAATATTCTTGAAATTGTAACATATATATTAAAACATCGAAAAATATTAATATCAATTTGATATCAGTTTAATATTTTCCTCTCAATTTATTCTTGTGTAATAAAATACATCTTAATTTTTTAAGTTGTACGTAACATTTTAAAATTTAACTTTTTTAATTTTTAAATTTAATTTCAAGTTAAAATAAAAATTTTAAACTAAATAAAAAATTTTGCAAATGATTAATTTATTATTATATTACAATGAAACGTGCATTATAGAATAATTTATTACTTTTAGCAGGATTTTCGATAAACTACTCTTTTTCTTGAATTTTTTGAAAAAATAATTAAAAAAATATTTTTTAATTACATCTGAACATTTTTAAATCTATGTGTTCATCTATATAATACATATTATGGTGAAATTGATTTAAAGCCATAGTCTTCTTTTTCTTCCTTCCTTTTCCTCTTTTTCTTCCCGTTCTTTCCATCTCTTTTTTCCCACATATGATATTTTGATAAGCATTATACTTTAAGCTGCCTTGATTATAGTTTCAAATTTATTAATTAATTTTACGATAGTTAGGCATGGAGAATCATGCTATTGATTAAAAAAATATCTTATAAAGCCATAAATTTAAATTAAAATCACAAAAAACATGATTATAGTAAAAGTATAATTACCTCAATTTCTGTGAGATAAGAACTGATTCTTTCCACAGAAGAGATTGAATCAGAATTGGACAGAGTGGAAACTGAAAATAGATGCAATATAAATATAAAATATAACACGATATAATAATATTGCAACAATTTATATATATAAATTATACATACATAACATTGTGCGTGCGCGCGTATATATACGTGCGAGTCTGCGTGCATGTAATTTACATATATACGTATAAAGAAATATCTAATAAAAAAATTGTTTACATCTAATCAATTTAAATCATTTAATTTATAATATTTAAAATATATTGATTTTTAATCTTGCAAATATTAAAAACTTGACGGGTCGCAATAAGATATAACTTAAATATAAAAATAATTTCTTATTGATAGTTCCTAAGAATATACCTATACAATTCTTATGGACATGATGTTCTACATTTACTACAAAAGATATTATATGTATGACAAAAAATGTAATATGATTCATAATAGATACAAAATAAATCATCGAATATATATCAATTTTGCATTAAATAGGTAGTCATTACAAGAATTAACGTCAGAAATAAAATTTTTTTCAAATTTTTATTATACTTTATTTATTTATAATATTTATTTAAGATATAATATATCAATTTAGTTATTTGATACAATATACCCCAATACTAATATATCTAAACAAAATGAAGACTGCGTAAATGTTATTACAGCACGAGAATATTGTGCTCGCAATATACGCCGAACTAAACTGTAAATATTTATTTTGTTTCAAAAGTAGAGTTTATTTTAATTCTAGTAGGGTAAACTGTACGGAAAATCAATACTTTGGGAAAACAACGACAAATGAAGACCGATTTCTCGGAAAATAAATTGTCGATTTGTAAATATGAGAATTTCGAATGAGTCGTACTTTTATGTGTATGTTTTGCGATTGGTTCTGCAATTATTATAATCAATTGTAAAAGTTAATATTGTTTATTAAAATTTGTGTCGAATTTAAGTCGGTGTTCTTTATTATTTTATACCAGTGACATGAGATTTTCATATTCATAAATATACTACGAGTAGTGCACGTGTAACTAATAAGCGCAACAATATTATATGTATACATATGATAGAAATATGTTTAAAAAGCAAGTATAATATAAATATATCTTATAACAGTCAGAATTGTTTCAGAATAAAATGTGAAACTTTTATTCATTATTTTTTGATTTTTTTATATAAAAAAATGTTACTAAAAAAATCGAAATATTATTTTTAAAAACCGTTTTGTTCGAAGCAAAATTATATTGTAAAATACCATTAGAACAGAAACATTTTTATTTAATATAAATTTTGTTTGACAAATATATATCTGTTAAACATATCTGCTAGTAGTATCAAATTGATCAAATATTTAATTTGTGAGATTATTATTTTTTATTGTGTTGCAAGTCTGAAAGTAATTGACGCATATGTCTGAAATAAATATATTTAAAATACATATAGAAATATAATTTCAACATCTAATTTTGACCGTAATTAACATTTCTCTTGCTTAATTGATATAAACATATCTGTTTTGCAGGTGATTGTACTGAAAGAATAAATAAGACATTATGTATGCATGTTATGTAACCCAAAAACCTATATAATCAGTATCACAAAATAAGGTGTAACGTGTATCTTACAAAATATTGTTTAATTTTTATGATGATTTTTATTTTATATTGTTTTTTTATTATCTCTATATGCTAAATACGAATTATATTGATTTGAAAATATAAAAATATATTAATACATATAGAAATTGTATTATATTTCTTTTAATATAATTAAATAATTTTTAAATGTTTTTTCTTTATGTAACATCAAATAAACAAAAAATTTATAAACAAATTCAAGTAAGGAAATATACAACATTTATAGACTCCTTAAATTAATACAATGAAAAAATAATGGTAAAATATACAAATAGACATTAGGAGTCAGCACTGGATATTACATATTGCGCAATTATATTATTAACTAATACCTATATTAACATGTCACAAATTTAATTTTGTACATTTTGGCTCAATATTTGAGCCATTCTCAGCAAAAAAAGGTTATCGCTTATCGTATTATAAAATCTGTCGAACTGCGTCTCGCACAATCGTAGTTCCGACCTCCAATAATGCAGTCGCAGTGAAAATGTGGTGAGAGACAATCATCTTCAACATGTCAGTTATGTGACTATGTCATATTATGTGACTAACATTAGAATGAACATGACTCTCTTTTATGTTATTTAAATTATTTTTTAATCTAACTTTGATTTTTAAATTTGTTGTTATGGATTGACGATGCTTGAATCCGCATCCATTGTTGGAGATGGGCTTGAGTTTCACTATCTGCTCCACTTAACTAAGCAACTGGTTGGCATAACATTAAACTATATTGAAGATGGTTGTCTCTCACCACATTTCCACTGTGCTGCATTATTGGAGGTCGAAATTACGATTGTGCGAAACCCAGTTCGACAGATTTTATAGTGCGATAAGCGGTAATTTTTTATTGCTGAGAATGGCTCAAATAGTGAGCCAAAACATATAAAATTGAATTTATGACATATTAATAGGTATTAGTTAGCATTGCACAATATAATATCCAGCGCTGATTCCTAATATTCATTTGTATTTTGTCGTTATTTTTTCAAAAGATTTATGTTATATATTTTATTAAATATGTAAACATTTTCTACAGATATTTATTAATAAATTTATATATTTAAAAAATTTTGTTTTCAAAAAAGGAATTAATTTAAGTAAAAACGATGCTTTAGTTAGTTTGTGTTCAATTACGTTAGTACTACGAGTGTTGTCTCTCCCAGAATTTTATAGAAATTTACCGGTATATTTTCATGCAAGATAAGGAAATAATAAAAATAGTTTTTAATAATTCGCCTGCATACATCACCTTCTATGAGAATTTTAAAATTAGACCTAAGGTCAGATGTTGGTAGCTGTCGTCATCAACGTTCCTGACCTAGACTCGCTCGAGTGTAAACATTCGACACGTTCATAGAACGAGAAAGATGTGAATAGAAAGAAAAGAAAAACTTCATATTCAATATATTAAATTGGTTCATGTTCATGTCACATGTCGATAACGTACAAAAAAGTCAAAACAAACTGATGATTTAATAAAATTCGATTATCGCGATTTTATATATACAAGCTGACATCACGATAATCAATGTGAGCGGTACGTTTCAAAAAAATATTTCTGAATATTATATCAAATTTGGATCTTTATATAATATTTCTTTCAGATACGATAATCATTAACAATCTTAATTTATTCCTTTATTATTAAATCTATAAGTGTATAGTGTTGTTAGAAGTTGTTAGAAGAATTACGTTTTATATTTTTATTATCTACTTTATTATAACAATTATTACTTTCATCACTAGCTTTTTCTATTTTTGATAAAAACAAAAAATTGATTTATCGATTGATATTAAAACATTTTTATATTATATATATCGTATGCGCGTGCCTACAATACACTTCATATGAAGTATTGACATCTCGATGCACGTCGTATATTCTGACGTCACATTAGCCCGTAATTATATATATTTTTATATTGCTATTATTATCATCAGCATGTATAACAAAATGATGATATGTAGTTAAATGAAATAACGAAGTAATTTTAACATCATTATATGCAAGATTACATAAAGCATCAAAAATATAATGTTTAAAAGTAAATTTATGTCTGAAAGTATCATTACTATATAATATACGAGTAAAAAAATTAACATACGTAGATATACGAGTAAAAAAATTAATTTGTCAAACTTTAAAGGAATTTTAGTATAAAATTCCCTATTTAAAACTTATCACTGCAATTTTGATAAGAAGATAATTTGCACATATTTATATGTAATATCATTTGAGAAATAGTTTAGTATTAAATTTATATTATTACAATTTTTTATATTTTTTATAATCACTTTGATCTTACACAATTATAGTTATAGAAAAAGAGCAACTTTTCTTTCCTTCGTAATAAAAAACAGAGTAAATTTACTTTTTATTAAACTTCTGAAAAAAAGGATATAGAGTTGATTTATATTCATCTTTAAAACGTTTAATATCTATGTTATTTTGATATTATTTGATATCTCTTAATAAATAACGAGGCAGAAATATTTTTGCATTGCATGCGATGGTTAATGAGTTGATAACGCCTTTTCCAAGTTAGGTCTAACAATAAATATATTCATGGCAATTACTACTTATTATTACTTATTTTACTATTTTTGTTGTTTACAGCTATCTTTATACAGAAATATTTTTGATGAATACAAAAACTGAATTCTAGAATAATATGTCATCAAAGAAAATACATAACCGAAAATATTTTTAGAGTCAAAGTAAGATTGATTTTTATTGGGTTTTTTTTACGCAAAAATTTTAATTTTTCGATCATTTTTATCTCTAATTACAGCAATCGATATTGATAACGCATTCATAACTATTTACAATTTTTTCAACTTTGTAGTATTAAAAAAAGAATTCTGGTCTCTTTGCAATTTTTCAAATTTTTTTTTCAAAAACTAAAGTGTTAATGTAATACGAAATCAGCAATTCTATTTTTGATACTAAATTTTTGCGCAGTAAAAAAAGTGAAGGCTGGAGCAATAAATTAGCAATAAATTAGCATTTAATTATGTTATATACTTTAGCCAATTTCTAATGACAAAGATGTCAGGTTCACAGATTACAATTTATTTTTTATAGTAAAAAAATCTATTCATCATTCAGAGTCCTCTCTCTTTTATTAAATGATTTGTAGCGATTAATTTTTTTACTTCTCTAAATAAATTATATAGATGCGCATAAATACAAGAATGTGTTCATTCGCATGCATATTTGTGTACATACGATGTACGCACATACATGCTATGTTCGTACATTGTATACCCAAGTGCATTCATGCGTTCGTGTGCGCATGCGTATCTTCTCCAATATTAAACAAAAAGTAAAACTTTAGAGCCATATGGTTTTAAAGGGAATTTTTTTTTAACATTTTGCTAGAACTGTTATGTAACAATGTTACCTCTGTTCTTTTAAGTGGAATTAATTCGCTAAACATTACGTTTGGCTTTTATCTTAAGAAATTCACATGACTCAAAATTGTCTAAGGTTAAAAAATAAAATTTGAATAATATTCTAATCTTTGTATTTATATTTATTATCGTTTAATATAACATTTTATATTATTTCAATATTGGCTGTCGCATGTGTTCAAATTGATATTTTCAAACATGCGTACAAAATATTCAACTCGATAATATAAACGCTGTAAAAATACTTTGCTAGCATAGTAAGAAAATAATTTATTTATTTGCACTTCAGTATGTACTTTATTTTATTTAATCCGTTATGGTTTGTCTTTCACGTGAGATAAATTATGTATATTAAATACCCTCAAAGAAAGAAATCTAGAGGTGTGAGATCCGGTGACCTTAATGACTAAATTACAGGATCTCCCCTGTCAATATACCGCTCTGGAACGTGCTATTTAAAGTCGACTTCTGTGAGATAAAGATTATGGTTGTAACATGATGATGCATCTGAACATTATGAGATTGTATTAGGATACACAACAAATGAATCTTCTGTAATGTTAACGTTATATAATAAACATAATCATTCAAATCAATTATTACTCTTACATTTTTTTACTAAATATCAACTCCGGTTCTAACTGAGATGATATTTTATTACAATAAATATTAAGATAATAACGGAGAGTTTAAAAACGCTTAACATATTAGTAATAAATTGATTATCATTATTAATTAAATTAATGTAAACTGCCTGTAGCAAAAAACTATGTTATAACCGATGAATAGAAATATAGCGATAATGTCTATAACTCACAAAATTAATATTTGCTTAATAATTGTGCAATAATATATCTGATGACCAAAATTATATTTATTTATTATATTTACTCCTTTATTATATATTAATAAATATAACACAACAAATGTAAATATACGGTTATTTCGAGATATATCTCAATTACTGAGCAATGCATAGAATTATATTTGAAGAATATAATGAATAAAATTTGAAGCATATTCCAAGAAATGTAAATGTTTTATAGTATTTAATATATATATATATATATATATTTAAAATATTTAACGATGTTTAGTACGTACATTTGTTTAAAAAACTGTTATCGCGCAATGGAATGTTTAAAAATACGAAGATGACTTTGACATATATTACTAATAAAGAATATACATATCACTTTTTTTTTCCTTTCGATTTTTATGAATTTTAAATATGTAACTGTTCAAAATAAGAAATAATTCCAAGAGATTGAAGGGATGTAAATATGTGAGAGAGAAAGAGAGAGAGAGAGAGAGAGAGAGAGAGAGAAAGAGAGAGATTCCAGATTTCAATAATTTTGATAATTTGATCGTTTTTTAAAAGTATATTAAAAATGCACGAAATAATAATAAAGATTAAACATTCGCTATAATTAATTATTTTTAATTTATTGATGAAAATAAAGTTGTATTTTCATTACTTTATTTTCACAAAATGAAATGCAGACATTGAATTCAACTTTTATGTTAATTAATTTAATAATATTGCACATATATTAAACAAGAACTTAAGTACGTGCATTACATATATAAATACATTTCATTGATATATGATCTTTTTCTGAAAATATATTAGGTGTTGGAATTAATTCGTAGCGTTTTACAAGTGATGGGAAGTACTTTCATTAATGTATTTTTTAATGCTCATGTGAAATAAATAACATTCTTTCATTAAAAACGCTACGAATTAATTCCAACACCTAATATTTATATTAGATAAAGAATCCTCTCTATTCTCTCCATTTTATATCATGTGAAATTCTTAATTTATGAAATATGTTATTTTAGAATATCATAAATTTTACACATTTCTTTAAATAAAAAAAATTCCAATAACATTAATCTTAACATGTAATGTCTCGACAGTCAAATCAAAAATAAATTTTTCAAAACGTATACTATAAATTTTATTGGCAGAATGTCAACAGAAATATTAATTTTTGTCAACTGAATTTATTAATAAAATATGACAAATTGATTACCAAATCAAAACCGAATAAAATTTTCATGTTTTTAGTTTTTGTATTTTGTTTTGAATGGACATATAAGATATATAGAAAAAGGTTTAATTATTTCAATGAAAAAGAAACATCTTATTATGACATTACATAAAAAAACTCAAATTTTCTTGACTATAAAGTATTGCCTTATTTTTCATATTCCTGTATTTGCACCATCTGTATTTGCACCAATGCTGCAATACATAACATTTGCCATAACTACGCGCTTCTCGAAGCGCTAAATGTAATTATTACTAGAAAGGCAGGTGCAGCTGCGATACAACAATATATAGGACGAACCTATAATACAATATGACATAAATATCGGTTATAGAAGGATGCTGAAGTATTTTATATATATGTGTATTTAAGATTAAAAAAAGAAATCTTAATAATTATTTTGAATAAAAGAAATAAACGAACGCAGAAGCATTTATTTTACATTACAAGATTTCGAAAATTGCGATAGTTGATCTATTATTTAAAATAAAAATAAATGCAATTAAAATAAATAACTTTTGAAATTAAATGTTTTATTTTAGGAAGAAATTTATAGTAATTGTGACTTTGATGGAATTGCAAATATTACGGTAAAAATTATTGAATTCCTATTATTTACAAATATTACAAATATTTCTTATTATATATAAAATATTATTGATTTTCTGAACGATATATTATCTGAACTATTATATCGGGTGTTTCAAACCCGTACACCCCTTTTATTTCGAAAACAGAGCATTTTAGAAAAAAAAACATTTCAGACAAAAGTTGCGGGGTTCTAAATGATCTATTTAGTGATCTGATCAGTCTGATCTTGGGTGGTATCACCAAGATCAGAGCAATATCATTTTGAATTTTTTAAATGGAACCCCTTTCATTGCATATTCTTGTAGCACACCTCGAGAGCTTTTCCAAAACATTATAATAAAATATTTTTTCATGAAGTACTTTTCGAGTTATAAAATTTGAAAGTTACAGTACCGCTGACATTAGTACTACGACATTAGTATCCGACCGACAACTAAAACCTCTTGAATGTTGTTCAAGATCATGTCCTGAATAACATTCGTCGAGATCACTGGAGATATTGTTTCTCTTATTTTCATTTTTATGGAGAAATGAATTTTTAGTGCAAAAATGAAAATAAGAGGAACAATCTCCAATGATCTTGATCTTCCGTTAAAAAAATTCAAAGTAACATTGTTCTGATCTTGGTGACGTCATCCAAGGTCAGACTGATTAGATCACTAAATAGATCATTTAGAACTTTTGTCTGAAACATTTTTTTCTAAAATGCTCTGTTTCCGAGATAAAACGGGTTGTCTGAGATACCCTGTATCTTGATATTTTTATAGGTTTATTAATATTTCCTAGATTGTAATTTTTACATAACCTAAGCGCAAGAAATTAAGTAGAGTATATTTGCAAAACTTCTTGATATAAAATAAAAGTTTTCGGGTCATTTATTCTTCGATCATTTATTCTTTACTCTAAAATAATTATTAAGTTTTTTTTAATACTAAAAAGATAAAAATTTATTTACTGTTATTTCGAATTTTATATAATTTGCACACGTTAAAACTTTATGATATTTCGAAGCAGTTCTTTTTTTGTTTGTGATATTTATAAACTCATTTCGTTTACGATACTGTGACGCAAGATTTCTGCTATTTTCATTGCTTGGCATGTCTCATCGATGAGAGTTCATGGAAAATTGTCGACCACTCATATATATTAGAGATAATTTTGAGCAATACATTTGACGGCCAATATGCCGACAGTGCCAAATATATATATATAAATATTATATAAGATTCTAAATTTTGTATTTTCTGTTATTATATAATTATAAAACATCAAAGTGTATTGATGTTATGATAGATTTTATATATAAAGATGTTTAAAAAAATAATATTTGAAATTGTTAAAATACAATATTTATTTCTTATAATAATAAAAATAAAATATGCGCTTCTCAAACTCCAATGTCTCGCACAATATATCGAATATCTCCAAAACTTTTATGACCTCAGCTTATAATGAATGCTTCGATGAATTTATCGTTATAATTAAATTTTGCCTTACAAAAGAATCACATAATGTTACTTTTCCATTTCGTTGAATTTTTATAGACAAATGTGCCATAAAAAATTGATACATATTTTGCTGAGTGTGCTTAAACATTGAATAATTTAAAAAAATGTGAAAAATTAATGTTAATTGGTATATTTGTCTGAAATTAAGTTGCAGATTCGAATTCTCCGTTAGTGACGAATTTTTTCTTTTATTTTTTTATTTTGTTTATGTAAAACAAATATTTTTTTTATCATTTATGTTTCGGCTAGAATTATAGATAATCATGTGATTGACTTTAAAACGAATAATTTTATCTGAATTTTCTTTAAAACAAACTTGCCATTTCTTTTAAGAAATATTTATTTACACATTGTTATATACATTGTTATATACATATACCAATAGATCGATTTTTCTACATAGCTCATAGAAATTGCGTGACTATAAACTATTTCTATACAGATTTTCCAAATAGATAAATTGGATTAGGAAGTTGAATACAAAAGTGACCATTAAGATCATCCGATCTTGCATCATTCGATTTTCTTATGCAAAGATATGTAAAAGAAAAGATTTTTGCAATCAGTAAAATTTGCAACATATAAATCCTGCGTATGAGATGCAGGCATTACCGTGGATATATTATAAAATTCATGAAAGCTTTTATATGATGCAATTTAATGTAAATGGTAATTTATTTAAATATTTAGTAATAATACATGCAAAGCATTCCATGTGTGAGAAGCAAAAAGACTAATGATAAACAAATGCTTCTTACGTAAAAGATAAGCAGACTAATGCTTAAAAAAAAACATTTTAATCATTAAATATCTATTAAATTCACGTCATTAATCCTGGATAGCACTAAACAAACTCACTATAATTTGAGTATGCCCTCAAATATTTTTATAAATCAGATAATTATTTATCGCTATATGTTATAGATACCCGAATTATTAGTTGCGTTTTTCATTTCTTTATATCCAAAAATATTTGAAGTAATCTTATCGTTTTTTATGCTAACGAATTAACAAGAGAATAAACATTACAGAATAACTATATAATTGCTGAATTGATATTTATCAATATATATAATTACAAATTTAATTTAGAATGTTTCTTATGTTATATATTTTTAAAAATTTATTTTTATTTAAAAAGAATTAAATGTAAAGATACATATATATAAGATGATCCATTTTAAATGCTTACTTCAAATATCTGAAAACGAAGGCATTAAAAAAAATGTTTCAGACAAAAGTTATTTGATTTTGAAGGGAAATTTATGCTATTAATTTCAATCTTCAAATATAAATATTGAAAACTAAATAGTATTAAAAATTTAAGAGCATTTTTAATATGATGTCGATGTAAGTTTTCGATTATGATCAGTGAGAATAAAATTGGTTTCGCAGTTAATTTTGAAAATCTCGATTTATTACGCAAAAAAAAAACATCTTTTTATTTTCAGTTCAGTCACACATATGCACACCTCGACTAGAAATTTATCCAAGGATTTTAGCAGGTCCTAATCTTAAAAAGGTTAACCTTATTTCATTATTAAGTCCTGATAAGATTAGTTCATCGGGATCTGATCAATTATGTAACGCAGCACAGTAGTCGGATCCTCATCCGGATAGCCTCATCAGGTCCTGATAAGGTTCTTATTTAAATCTCTTGGACTATTATGTATGGAGCATAGTTGAAAGGATCACAAACAAGTCTCGGCATCCCAATGTGACGTCATTAAGGACCGCTATTGAGGCAGCATTCGTTGATATGGACAGTGCTACATTACAGCGTGCGTGCGAATGGTTCAGATCGAGAATAGAGGCCGTCATTTAAGCTAATGGGAGATATCAAGAATTGTTCTATAGAAATCCCCCAAGTGTCAAAAAAATTTTTTGTAATATTTAATTTTTCATTAAAAACATTTTGTTTAAAGAAATTGTTCGATTTGTCCGGATTTTGGTGACGCACTCTGTATATTATATAGGTATACCTTATTCAGGGTTACCTTAGGTCAACCAAACCAAGTCTTTATAATATACGTCCTTACAAGAGTCAATCATACTCAAATCTGATGAGAACCTTGTTATATGTACCTTATTTAGGATTACTTTACGTCAACCAAATCAGGTCCTGATAACATATAAGGTTAACCTGACACAAATTTTAGTCGGGACATTCATAACAACTCCGTTGTTCGCTGTGAATTTTTCACAATATCTACATACAATATTATTAAAAATATGCAATAGTAGTACTTCAATACGTACATACGCGTAGTAATTTCCGATCTGATGATGCAAACGAAACAGATCAACAAAGAATAAAAGAAAGGCGGGAGGAGAATGAGAAAAAGAGAATAAGAGAGAGAGAGAGAGAGAGAGAGAGAGAGAGAGAGAGAGAGAGAGAGAATAATATAAATGTGCGCACACGCTCAAATACATATATACATATAATTGACAGAACATTTAAAAAGATAAAGTTGATTATGAAGTCACAATAGAAGCCGCGAAATGCGCTCGTGGCATATCGTTTGTTTGAATTGAAATTAAAATAAAATCATATGATAGGATTAAAGGTATTTATTGATATATGAAAATTAGTGCATTTTTTCATAATAGCGGAAATATATGTATAGCTTGTACTAATATAATACTAAAATCATGGAATAAACATTAATAAATGGTTTAGAAGTAACGAAATGTAGTTATAGTCATGAAATACTAGAAATATATATATATTGTTTGCAAAATAAATATAGATAATATTTGAACTAAAAATATTGAAAGTTTTTTTACGACTTTTTTAAAACTTCCATAAAAATTTTTTAAACTTTCCTAAAAAAAACCTTACAAAAGTAAAAAATATATGCTACATATATAAAAAACATTTAAAAGTGTATTAAGTTACTAAATAAACTTAATTGCTCCGATGAAATCAATCTAATTAACCAAGTATTATTGAGACGAACTTAAATCTTAAAAAAAAAACTGTGAATTATGCTATACATATATTTAATTAATAGAATTTTATTTTTCTATGATTTTATCATAATTTTATGCAAATTTTAAGTTATATAAAACGGACTTAAAATCAAAGTAAATCATAAAAATTTGAATTTTTATTACTTAAATACTTTTGAATAGTATTTTTTAATATGTTTGATGTACATTTTTATCTTTATAAGATTTTTTTGTTTATATAAAAATTTGTTTACAAATAAACATTTAGCAACTAGTGAAGACATAAAAGGGCGAAAAAAATTTGTTTTGCAGTAGATTTAAATTAAATTCGAAATACAATATTTTTCACATTGAATTTTTTAGAACACGCATGCATAAGATATAACTATTTATTATACGTACGTATATATGTTTTAACCACACATACGCACACATATATATCTACATGCACGTACGTATATGTATAGTCAATATATTGTATAATATCGATGTTACGTATATTAATAGTGTTTTATTTTTATATGTACATATAACATTTTCAAAATGAAGATTGAAATATTTCATACACTTAATTTTCATACAAAATGGTTCATATGAACGGAGGATAAAATCTCTTTATAATCAATAACTCTAGTTGTAACCCAGATAGAACACATGTGCAAAATGGGGATATAAGGCATTTTAAATACGTCTTATGATATGATATCGAAAAGACGTCTTAACTGTCTTATATCTTTAAGATGTTTTATGTCCCCCATTTTGGACCTAATGTTGTCTGAGAACATTTAGAAAAATTTAAAATAAATTGCGTTCCATACCTACATTATTATACATTACAGTTGAAATTAAATTAATATAATTTACATATTATATTTGTAAAATTTTTATGAATATATTTTTATTTATCTTTTCTTTTTATTTTACCTACCAAGTATTTATATACGAATTTTATAATATTTTTATCATGTGTAGTTGAAGATATGTAGTTAAAAATAAAAGATTGAAATGATATAGATTGTTATTTATAATATTTTATTTTCAAATACCAATTCAAATCCTCACAATCTTTATTCGTTTCTATTAGTTTTAGGTTTATTTTTAATCATTTTGAAAAAATAATTTTATTAATTTTTTAAATATTTTTAATATACAGTACAAATAAAATTTCTATTTCACAAGTTTAACATTTTGCGAGAATGTAGCTACATATGATCGATATCAAATGACCATTTATTCTTTAAAATATATAATTTAATATTAATCATCATTGATTTCAAATGATATATTTTAAAGAAAATTTATTTGTTGTCTAATGATTGTATGCTAATTTAAATAGCCTCTATCATAAATTTATCTTGTAAGCAAACATAAAAGCATGAAAAATTGTTATATAGAAAATTTATGTAGCATCATGTTATGTTATGCGGTTGGATAAGAAATTTAAAATAATAACGTAGACCAACGTAAACTAATATCCATATATTTTATTTTATTTATACACGCGTCCATACACACAAAAATTTCATAGAAACATAAATATAAAAAAAAAGTCTAGATAAATGTGATCCGAATAAAACATAATTGCTTCAGATTGCATGAGAATATCTGATAAAGTCATATTCGCGCTCGGCCGCTTGTCGATTTTAACGGTCTGTTCATTCACCCTGTATCTTATTAATCTTCATTTCGTCGAATCAATAATACTCTAGACAAAATTGTATTGATTTATAATTTAACTATTCGATATTCTAGAATCAAGTGATAATATTTTTAATAAAACAAAAATTATAATAAAAATAATAGTTCTTTAATATTCTATAATTAAGAATACTAAAGTTGTCTCTATCTAACATAAAAGAACTTTTAATTTTACGATAATATATACATATTATATCTACATTGCACCGTAACATATGTTAAGTTCAATAACGTCGCACTGCACACGACTAATCATTTAGCAAACAAATCGATTTCGTCGATAAACGTATCGACTTCTGTACGATTACATTAAAATTACTATAAATATAATTGCAATAAAAAAGCATATATTTATTTTCCGATATCTTATTCTTTTGATAAAATTTAAATGATTTAATTTTTAGTATTTCAAATAAAATTAAAATTATATAGAATTTAATTATTATAATTTTATTACAAGATAAATATGCTGATATACAAAGCCTGAATGATTTTGCCATTAACATATTATCAAAGTTATAATATTGCAAAAGCTTTAACCGTTTTAATATTTATTAAAAACTTATTCAAATATAAAATGGAGTTTTATCACAAATATAAATTCTACACTATTTGTATATATGTTATAAAGTAAATATATAGATGAAAAAAAGATTTCAACTCTTCCATTTCTATTCTGTATTTCTATCTAAAAAAGACTTCTAATCTAATCGAATCTAATCAAAATCTAAATTAGGGATAAACATTGCCAAAGAAGTATTACTTCAAGCAAATCAGAATTTTTTAGATCGCTGAATATTAATCTCTTGTTAGACATTGATGAACTGAATGTCTTTATATATTGAAGCTAACTATAATGGCAATAAAATTAAACTATAAAACATTTCTGGCATTAAATGTTATTAAAAGAAATTCACATTAGATTAGATGTGGCATTTATATCACTAAATGTAACTAGTCTATATTAGAAACGATGCCTCTGGCGTCTAGCCCATATCAAAATAGATACCTCTGACACCTTTGACACTTTTGATATCTCTTATATTATCAAAAAGAAATAGCCCTCATCAAAATAAATGCCTTGAACATTTAAATTATTAAAAGTCAGTACAAGGAAACCATTTTTAATATTTAAATTATTATTATTGGATTGTTTTTTGCTGAAAAAGACTCCAATGTGAGTCAAAACTTTCAAACATTATTATTAAGCAAAATTAGATTTACTATTGTAAAAGTATTTTTTACGTGCGCGCTCTGATTACTTTCAATTACTTTACTGCGCCGCACTTTTAATAGTCTTGTCCTATTTGTTATAAATTGCTTGCGAATAAAGCACTTTGATATTATTTTTTTAATGTTGTGCAAATTCGCAAAAGATTCAGCAATGTGTTATAATTAATCTATAAGTTTAAATATTTTAATAGTTCAGTGAAGTGATTATTTTTGTGGATATATGTTCTGTCATGTTTGTGATACACATGATATGCAGTGCGAAGAAGTATCTTAATTTATCAAATTAAATATGTTCAAGTTAAGTTATACAAAAAAAACATTTCTCCTGCATCATCTCACTGAGTGAGATGAATGAGAAACAAAAAAAGAAGAACTAAGCCTTTGCTACGATGTGAAACTAAAAAAAGCAGTGAATTAACTGTAATCAAATATTCATATCTTACTGATTGTACTAATTTTATCATTTCAATACCTATCATTATTTTACGGCTATTTAATATTATTTATCGTTAACGATAATAAATGCTATAATATTGTTATTTATCTTTCTCTATAAAAGTAATAATATTACAAAATCAAGTAAAATAAAATTTATACACTATAATATAATTGTTTTACTGTCACGTTTTGATATTAAAAATATTATATTCAATAAAATATCTAATATAGATAATTATATGATAACCAGAGGCACAAAAAGAGTTAGCCGTTCTAAAAGTATGCGTATATAGTTTGTAGTTAGGAATCTTCAATTAACAAATGGAGATAAAAAATAAATTGTACAAGATATATCTTAATATATAAAATAGAAGGAAATAGTTTTAATGAAAACTGCCGACTCAAGTAACAGAATGACGTCAAAAGACGGCATTAATGACGTCTAGTCGATCAAAATAGACGTCACTATATTGTATTTATAGACGTTACTTTACTATTTTACTACATTCACGAAGTTGCGATTTCATCGCATTTGTAGTACGTCCAAATATAATGCAATAAATCTCATTGTCAGTTTTGGCCGCATTGCGTGCTATGCACGCATATACTTGCTAGTCACGTCCCTGATGATAACATGAATATAAAGCTAAATATCTCAAGAAGAATACATAATATTTTAAGATATTTTTTTCCTTATATAACTTTTTTATTATAATATGTTATAATATAAAGGTTTAATTTTTACATTGAAATATCTTGAAAAATATGAAAGATAACATTTTTTTTTAATTTGATTTTATTTATGCTTTGTCAGGCCATATAACTTTCATCTAAAATATTTTTTTATATCTTATATATTTTTCGAAAGATTTTGATGTAAAAATAAAAAATGGAACACCCTGCATAATAAAAATAATTACGAACGTTCTTCTATATTGCGAATATATGATAATATATTGAATATTCTTAATATAGCGAACGTAATACATATTTTTTATCAAATTATTTATATGAATTTGTATCCTAAACCTCTCATACATTTAATTTCATTCATTACAAAGATTCACGCATATTATAGCTTCGAGCATTTCGCTAGCGCACTTTTACGACAGAATATGTAGGAATAAGGATGTCATGACGAAGATGGGGTGACGTTTCATTATACGTACATTTTTACAAATTTGGATTTTGCGATTATAATATCGTTACGTTATAATATCTTTATTCGTGCTCTCCATAGAGAGCAAAACTAAAGACTCTTCTTATGCAATAGGGCCTCCAGCTATTGATTGAGACTATTATAACTTAACTGGTCCAGCAATTATTGAGATCCGATAATCGTACTTCGGCTCAACTAAGCGGCTCGCGTATACCCGATCTGTCTTGCCGCTGCCGCGTGTACACTTGGCACGAGACACGACATAACCAAGAATACAATTCACGAATATTGACCGCCGACTTGTTACGCTATTGCTTTCTGTTATTGTGTTTCACGCAATATAGAAACAATTGAAGGAAGTGCAACGACTGTTCTCTTTGTCTAATCTTTCCAATGAATACATTCCTTAAAGAGTTTATTGACATATGTATGTACTTATATTATAGGTACGCTGTATTTGATTTAAGTATTTATTTTTAATTATTTTTTAAATAATAGAGTTATAACAAATTTTTTTTAATTAAAGTTATTTTATTTAAACAGCTCTCTACATGTAATGATTTAAACGAAAGTTTTAAATTATTTTTATAAATATATTTAATGGTAAATTTCTTCGATGAAATAACATATCTATTTTCTATTTTATTACAATTTTGTGAGATATTTTATAAAAAAAAAAAAAAAAGAATTTAATAAAGTGTAATAAAATGTGATTTTCAATAGTTGTTCATGAAATATATTATTACTTGAACTGCTTTTAGTATGTAAGTAGAAATACAAAATATCTCCAATAAAAGAGTGTTTGTTATAATTTTGAAAAATTATAACAAACTAATAGACCTTGAGTTATTATTTAAATAAATTTTAACAATTTTATTTTAAATGAAGATTTGCAATATGCAATTATATCTTTTTGAAAAGCAACTATATGTTTTCTTTAATCAATTGATCTCATTATTTTGTGCATAAAGATATTAAGGATTATCGAAAAATTAATAACTTTCGAATTATTTTATATTTCATATTAAAATATGTATACTAGAATAAAGTATAAAATGTTTTGTAAATTATTTATTTTTTATAACTTTAATATATTTATGTAGAATAACTACGAAAAATATATGAAGAACATATTATATCTAGATATAGTATAAGGAAATATATTTAAAAATTTATACTATTTCATTTAAGAAAATGGAAATAAATTGAAAGAGGAAACACATTTTTTTTATGAGTTTCCAATTTACTATAAGCAAAATCGACATGCGTCATTTTGATTAAGTATCATTAAAAAAATATAAAAGATATTTTAAATGAATAATCTTTTATATTTTTTAATTTTTAAATTATTTTATAATTTTTTATAACTTCTAAGGAAAATTAAAGAGCAATTAACGTATGATAAATTTGACTCCAATTGCTCGTCACTCTTTTATGTTGATGTATTGTTTTTCGCACTTTTAAAAAATGAGATACAAACATCGTTATGCAAACATTTTATCTGTAGTTAGTTCGTAACTTGCTGTTTGGCAACTACTTATATTTTTTTGTAATATTCATTTCTTAATTTGAAGTAACTGAAGATAATTATTTAATGTTATATATTATAAATAATTTTTACGTATAAACAATGTGTTAATTAAAATCCAAACGAGAAATTCAAACATTTTTGGCGAAATATCAAAAACTAAAATAATGCAGTGGAAAAATAAATAGATCGAAATAAACGCACTGACGCAGTAGCATAATTGTGTACAGTTACGTGTACTGCAACTACATAAGTACTTTAAAATGGCCGTCAGCCTTTCATTGTGTGAATTGTGTATATATTAATATATTATATTATAATATAAATCAATATACTGACAAGGAAACATATTTGAGTGTCATTTTGATGATCTTTTATAAATATGTTGTAATATAATTAAAAATCTTATTTTTTTAAATAAATGTATTTTTTATGAATACTATTACGCATCTGAAAGGATTAAAACATTCTTTAAAAAAAGAATATTTTTATATTTCTATAAGCATACATCAATAAAATCATAAATGTTAAAAATATTTTAAACACAACTTTTATGATTTTAAACGCATGTAACAATGTATTCATATTTTTTAAATAATTTAATATTCTAATTACTGCTTTTTCAGAATGCTTTTGTAATCAACATAAAACTTATTTAAAGACAAATTTGATTATATCAAATTACATTCTAAAAATGTATTTTTGAAAAAAGTTATAAAAGTCCCTTCTAATCTTAGTTCTATTTACTAACAGATTTTTTCTTTTAGAATTTTTCGCAATAAATTTAGAGC
Source organism: Acromyrmex echinatior (assembly GCF_000204515.1). The sequence continues at coordinate 1,633,159 of NW_011627193.1, forward strand.
TAGGCTATCTTAAAAGAAATAAATTGCAGAAATATTTTAATATTAAAGTCAGCACAACACAATTTATTTCTTGAATATATTTTATTCTTGTATAATTTTGTATATTTTGGATAACTTTTGAACTTTGCAAGTAATAAATTTGAAAATAAAATATTTTATATTTGAGAACTTTTAGTAAACTTATATGATTAACTTCTTATTTTTAATTACTTTGCTTTTAGACGATTATGGTAATCGATAATGGTAGTTCTAGATTTTTATTTACGTGATTTCTAGATTAGATTTTTTCATTTGTTCAATATATTACACATTTTAGTGTTTTCGTTGTAATTGCATTTTTTTATAATTACAATGAACAACTACACATTTTCCGAATTATACGGTATGTATTTCGAAGTATGCGATATGTATATATGGTGAAGATTGACGAAACGGCAATGCAGTGGACGCGCTGCGGCAAGGAAATACACAGAAATATTTTTTTTTCTATTTATAAAATATTTAAAAGACTGATACGATAATCATTTTACAATACTTGTAATTACGTAATTGTAAATAAAATGGTATTATTTGTATAGGTCAGTGCAGTTGCATCTATATTTATTTTTCACTGCCTCATTCTAATTTTTGACATTCGGCCAAAAATGTTTGGCTAGATTTCTCTTTAGCACTTTAACAAATGTTATACAACACGTTATTATTGTTACACATAAAAGTTATATATAGTTAATACTATACATCTGTCTAGAACATTATTTCATATTCAAAAAGCGAAGAAAGAACTGTCACAAATCAGCAAGTGTCAGAAAGTGTGTCATAAAGATATGATTACATATTATAGATGTTTCTTGCTCATATCAAAAACGCATTTTTACACTAAAAAAAATCTTGCATATATATTAAAAATCTGGTATGTTTGATTAATATATTTGTTAGAAAATGAACAAATCAAAATTCTTCTAAAAATAACTAGACTTATGATTAATTTCTTCCTGTTAAACATACTAGAATTTTAATTGTAATCTCATTACGTAGACAAATCAATTGAACCAGAATTCTTTTTCTATTACAATTAAAGTTTTGATATTTTCTGATTTATTTAGTTGGATCAGTATAACTTTTTAACGAACAAATTTATTTTTCTAAAATATTAATTATTACATCTTCGTTGACCTACCACACATGCAAATAACAAATTATTACTACTTCTCATATTAACTTTTCTTTTATTAAACAAAAAAAAAGCATTCATATTTTATGTGAAAATCTCTTACACTAATTAATATTTACTGTGACAATGATGCTAATTATAAGTTAAATAAAAACAGCTCTAATGAAAATAACAATTAATATAAAATTTATTTAAATTATTTTAGAGGCGGACTGACGAGGTAACGGTGGACAGCGAGGAACAGAATGCGGTGTTTGTGTGTATTTCCGGTGAGTAACTCTATTTTTTTTCTTTTGTAAATTTTAGAATATGATAACAATTATTTTATGAGTTATACACACACATTATACAATTAATGTTTGTATATAATAAAATATTTTAATAATACCAATAATTTAATTATATCATTAATCAGCCAGTTTTTTGTAATAATTAAATTAAAGTGTAAAGTTGCAAAAAGATTCATTACATTTAATGTTACACGATTAGTTTAATAAAAATTTCTTTTTATCAAGAAATTCTAAAAGTTACATTTTATGCAGAAACATTTTGAATAGTATACATTTTATAAATAACATTTCACACTTAGAAATGCAAAAACTATGATGATCTTAATATATGTTATTTTATAACGTAGTTAGGATAGGTCAGGTTAGTATCTTTTTCATTCTTAGCTTAATATTAAGCAAGTTCATAAAATGTTCTTTAGTATTGATAATATTAAAATTAAATTATTAATAACAAATCAATAAGAGACTGTGTGTATTTCACTTTAGCATTAGACCGAATAATAGCCCATGTGTAATTTAAAGTAAAAAAAAATGCAAATATTTATAATTCACATATTAATATTAGTCATTAATTTGCCTGATGAAAATTTGAAATTGTCAAATTTCTATTTATGCTCTATCATATAACTTATCTTACTCATTATATACAACAAAGTTACGGCACTGAAATTGCAAGATAATTAATTTCTTTCTCTGTTTAAATTATTTTCAAGTAAAAAGTGAATAAAAAATATGATGTAAATACTAAAAACGATTAATTTTTTATTTTATGTACTTCGAGATATAAGAGAGCAATATAATAGTTAATCATTCCTATTTTTATATTGGATATTTGTATTATAAAAATATTATTAAGATAATGACATGATGGGTGCGTTCAAGGCAGTGAAGCTGCCAGTTTGTTTGCCAAGCAAATGCTACGTAGCTAACAAACAGCGGCTCATACATCGTATAATTTTTTGCAGATATAATATATTAGAAATTACCGTTATTGTTAGAAAGTAATGATATGTGTCATTAATAATGTAAAATTTGCATTTTCTGTTAATGTTACATCCTTAAAGATATTTTTGTCATATATAAATGAAGACTACAGTAAAATGTAAATAATATTATTAAATTTACAGCATAAATTAACTAACGGAGAATGCATAGTTAAAAAGCAAATAAATATGTCATATAATAGTTACAATAAATTAAATTGCTAGCTGAGCAATGATAAAATATGTTATTAGGTTAGTCGTTGTAACAAAGCAATTAACAATTTTTGAAACTTGAATATTATATACTAGAATATTATATAATCTTTCCGTGTATAAATCTGCAAGATATTATGTTGTATCGCAAGTATCTGCAGTTCTTTCTTCCTTTCTTATCATTCTTTCAGTTTTCTCTTTTATTCTCTTTCTTTTTTCCATTATATTTTCTCTGTTTTTTCTCTATCTTTTTCTTTTTCTTTTTTTCTAATCCTCCCTACATATTCCTTGCCTTTCTTGTTTTCTACATTAGTCTTTTTTTTGTCTTTATTTTTCCATCCTTTTTTATTCTTTTCTGCAATTACTCGAGGTGCATTCATTCCAACATTCTAATATTTCATCTACTCATCATTTATGTATGTCTAATGGCATTCTTATTCGCTATTCTTTTAACAAGACAAATAACTATCATTTAACCAATATTGTCTACCTCTAATCTTTTCTTTTTCGCACTTTATTAAAATAATAATCAATAGCGTGATACATAATAATATCAAAAGTAATAATTGATTCGATTTTCCGAAAGAAGAAATCAAGAGACACGATAATTTCTTCCAAGTGCACGCATCAGCAGCAAGTGAGATTATGTATTTTTACGCGAGCCATCTAGTTAAGCAAAAACGTAATTATTAAATCTCAATAACGACTAATAATAACTGGACTAATTGGTTTCTTATTAGACTCAATCGATTACTCGAGATATTGTGTACAAAAATTAAATTGACAAGCAATCGACACGCAATTTGCTTGAACTTAATAAATTAATAAATTCAAAAAATATTATTAGGCATTAAGACCCTTAATTGAATATGATCTTCTTCGCTTAATTATATCAGTATATATTTTTTAATTCATTTGATAGCTAACATCCTATGTAAGATATTAAATTTTATTATGAATAAAATAATTCTAGAGCAGTAATATTAATACTTAATAAGCTTTATTTAAATATTTCGATATCTCATTTTTAAATATATATTAAATATTACTTTTATATTTTTATTTACTTTTAATGTTTTTTATATTTTATATACAAGGATTAAAGAAAAACAAAGGTCACAATATTTTTCTGTTTAAAATGATTTTATATGCTAACTTAAAATATTATCAAATTATTTTACACTTTTAGTAAATAAAGTTATGATTTTTTTTTTCGTTTTAAGATTAAAAAGATAATTTATCACTTATGACATTCTAAAAACGCTCACTATTTCATAGATAGCAGCTTATTTCGTAATTCTGGTACATCGACTACGTTACCAGAAGTCCGTGATGGATTATCTACGGCGGAAGCAGCATTCAGACGTTTATCGGATGCGGAACAAATTCTGCTGGAGAGTTTGGACATCGATCAATATAGACCCAGGCACACTGGCCGATTTCTGACGATGCATAAAAGACGACGTAAGAAGCTTACTACCAGATCCTTGAATCAGGAACCAGGTATCTTGGACGATATCTTTCACGGACTGGTACAGGTAATTTATATATAAAAAATTAAAACTTTTAAAATAATTACAATACTCATAAAAAATTAAAACCATTTTCATCAATATATCGTACAGCAATATTTTCTATTTATTTAACTTTTAAGATTTCAGTCGAGATTTAAGTCTAACGAATGCTTTTTTGTTTCATACATAGTGCACATGAATATGAATAGAAAATTTTATTTCACGCCAACGCCCTTTATAGGATACATCTTGTTTTATTATTATCAGAAAAATGAGAGAAATAGCATGTTTCCCAGATTTCTCCCAATTTTTTACATATACCAATTTCAAGCCTAGCAGCTACAATTAATGCGACATCCTTAAAATAATAATACAGGGTGGGCCATCTATTGGTACGTTTTTGAATTTCGTCGTATGGCAACACCGAACGAGCTACAGACCCGAAATTTTGACAGTTTATTAGTCATACCGTCCGCGGCACGAAACAACATGTTTTCTCTTGAAGAGCGTTTTGAAATTTTAAAAACTTATTTTCAAAGTCAGTGCTGTGTCGCCGAAACTGTACGAATTTTGAAAAGAAATATGGGTCGTGATAGAGCACCCACCGAAGGAGCTATACGCAAATTGGTGAGGAAAGTTCGTGAGAAAGGGATGTTAGTGGATGACATTATATTACGACTGTTTTGAGTGAAATTGGCGCCGAGGTAGTCCAAAATGTCATTAATAATTGGGGTGACCGAATGGCATACTGTAAGGCCAGTAGAGGGAGCCACATGAACGAAATCGTTTTTCATTCTTGACGCGGATACTTTTAGCTTCACAACAAAAAAAAAATTAATAAAAAATATCAATGTATGCTCATTTGATCGCATTTTTAAAAACGTACCAATAGATGGCCCACCCTGTATATATCTAATATAGAATTTTTTTTTGAAAGTGCAATTAGACTTATTGCCCTATTATGCCAGATAAATATATAAGTAGATAGATTGGAAATCTATATATGTGTCCTTTTTTTAGAAAATTGATAGATTTGTCAGCGCGAAATTCAGAAGTGATAGATATGATGAGAGAAGTTCATCCTAGCGTGGAACAATGCATAATATAAAATTTTTTATCAAGAAAGGAACAAAATCCTCGAAAATAGACGTGCATATATATTCAAAATCGAGACAATATTCTATACTATAATGCCGATCAGCACAAATAACTTCATCAATTCGGTCAGCATTCTCTGCCGTTATCGATATTCTTCGGCGCCAGAGATGCGGTTCGTTCTCGACGCGTTGTCGCCCTTCTTTAAAGCCTTACTCCATTTATAAATGCTTATATCTGACAACGTTTTCTTGCTATATTATGCTTTTTCTATCCTTGTGCATATTTCCGAGATCATATTTTATTCCGTCCTTGGTAAGAAATTTAATTATTATGCGTTGTTCTTCGTTTGGATGAACTTCTTTGCTCATATTTCGCTTCTATCGAATTTTACATTAGTACATCTGCCAATTTTTTCAAGAAAATACACATTTCAGAATATTAAATGATTCGAACCGCATTCAAGCATGCCTCGTTATTTGGACATGCAAATTAAATTTAAATTTGAACGCCCTCATATTAACTTCTGCATTGATTTTTGTGAATAAATATTATGGTGATAATAAGTGGATGACATGCTTGTTTCGAAAACGTTATACGATGGTAATCAGTGATTATTTGAAAATTGCAAAACCAGATGTGTGCAGACAAATTTAAATGCATTTGAATGCGTATAAATTTTATCCTTAACACATTTCATGTTAGCGACACGGTTAGATCAGAAGAATCATATAGAACTTGTCATTCAGGTTTTTTATAATATTTCAAATACATATAAGCAGATATATTATATATCATAAAATATTTCATATTATATTTAATATTAATATGTTGTTTTAATTATGTTATTCATTTAAAAGTATATAACTTATGTGTATGTGTATGTGTGTGTGTGTGTGTGTGTTTTATATTTAACTATATTTAATATTTTACATATTTCCACACATTTGTTTTTTTAATAATACTCTATGTTTTTTAAAATTATTAATTATTGTATTTTGTATGTTGCCTTTATTTTAATATGTAATAATATATTTTTAAACCTTAAAGTTATTATAAAACATACGTTTTTAGCACATATAATAAATGCGCCAACATGGGCCACTGCTGATACACGCGATCTGAATGGAAAGTCACGCAAAAATAGCGCAGCACAGAACGTGTTGAGGTTTTAATCTTATTGTAAAAGATTAAATAATTTTTTGGAAAAATTGCTTTATTTTGACGGAAAATAATAATATATTAAAAATATTTATTTTTTGCTACGGATTTTTTATCTAAATTTGTATCAATTTTCAAATTTTGAGCAATACTTTATATTATAATCAGATTTAAAATTAAAATTCTTGAAGTAAAATTTTTTTTAATTATAAAAAGAAATTTGTTAAACTATATCTATGATTTTATTTTTCTAATATCTAAAACGAAGCTTTTTATTTTTAATTATAATTTATAAATTATATGTATATAATGCAACACTTTCGAAAAACAATGTATATAGAAACAAATAAAAAATTTTATAATCTAGAAAGAATATGATGAAGAATAGCCTATAATATGTTACAAATAATAAAAATTAAAAAAATCTTTACTTATTAATTTCGATTTTATATAAGAATAAAATGACATTCTTTTCTCACTATATTTTCATGCGCGCGCTAAGTTTATATTTTTATTCCTTCTAACAATACTCCATTATGAGTACCATCATGTTTGGATTATATATGTTACAGTGCGTGTTGCAAAGAGCTGGAAACTGGCGCTTTAATGCTTTCACGCTGGAAACAGTCACAGGTGGTAAGTATAATGAAAATCATGTATATAAATTTTTACAATATTATTTTTACAATAAAACAACCAATTTTAAATTATAAAAATATACTTTTTACAATTTTATTTTAATATTGTAAATTTTTACAAAATAATTTTATTATCACTACGTTATAACTTTTTAGGCAAATAAAAATTATGTGATGATATCTAATTGAATAAATTTAATAATGATATATAATTTGTAAAAATGCTACAATAGGAATTTTTATTTTTTTATACGTATTTGGATTGGTTTAAAAATTTTTACAATAAAAGCACATAATGATAAATATGTCAATATGGTTTATGTTAATAGACTGTCTACTAGTCTGAACAAAGTCACACAAAAATAGCGCAGAACATGTTAAAATTTGATCTTATTGTAAAAGATATGAAAAATAATTAAATAAGTTTTTGTTTAGAAAAAATTATTTTATTTTGAAGCATAATTATAATCTTCTATTAAAAATAAATAATATGTATTAAAATCTTTCATTATCCTAATTTTATCAATTGGACTATGTTTGGAATGAAAAATTTATTGTTACGCGAAATAATCTCCAATATTCGTCTATAAGAGAAAATTAAACTTGGTTTATCGCATTAATTAATTCTAAATGATACTTTAAAAATCTGCATTTAAAAAAATTTTAATAATTTTTAATATTTAAATATTTAAACAAAAGAATACAAAAGCGAAAAGAATTCAATATTCTATACTTCAGATAATTGAATAATTTTAATATTTAAAAATAATTTAATATGACATTATTATTAAATAAGCATTAAATCTTCAGATTATCCAAATGTATATATTTGAAAAAAGGATTTTATATTTAAAAAGTTACACATAAAATATTTAAATTATTAAAGTATTAACAGATTTAATTTGAATAAACACAGATTCACTAAAAAATTACAACATAATCATTAATTTATAATTAGGTAATCGTCACACGTAATGCTGTGTTTAATTTTTAGGTCGTTCGCTGCCGGTATTATGTGTCCACCTCTTCCATTGTTATGGTCTTTTTCAATACTTCAGTTTGGATGTTGTAACAGTATGGAAATTATTTGGTAAGAATGCACTTCTAACTGTTTAAAATTCCGCGAATATAAACAAGCTGATTATTATTTAGTCTATATTAATTATAATGAACAAAGCAGTAATGAACACATAGAAATATCATTTATCTAATCATATTTTTTCTGAGAGAGGGAGAGAGGGGAAAGTTAAGAGAGATTTGTATCATTTTTATTATGTAAAAAAAGAAGATAGAATAAAAATAAGAAAGTAAAAATAAATAAAAATTTTTGAAAAAGTGAATTTGAATATCGTGGTCAAATAATTTATGTTAATTATTTAATTGAAGCTTTTATCGAGGAGGGTTATCACAGTACAAATCCTTACCACAACAGTATACATGCGACGGATGTCACTCAGGCAATGCATTGCTTTCTCCAAGAAAAAAAGGTATTTTTTTATGTTTATTTTGCACTTTATAGATAAATGTAGAATATTTTTTAATGTAAACAGCATGTAATATCTCAATTCTTCAGTGGGAATGACCGAGTTATAAATTTGCAGATTAAAACACATCTAACCAATTTAGAAATTATGGCTTCCTTGATAGCGGCTGTAACGCATGACTTAGATCATCCGGGTGTTAATCAACCGTTTTTGGTCGCAACGAGTAATCATTTAGCTGCGCTTTATCAGGTAGGAGCATCTTTGTTAAATTGTTCATTATAGAATTGAAAATCTGAGAGTGATGTGCGGTAATAAAATAATTTTCATTCAAAATTATTCAATCATACAAATTTACAAAAGAAACGTTAATATTGCAGAATAGATCACGAATATACGTATAAGTTTGATAATTTTCACATATAATTTTTTAATATTTGATCAACATACAGGAAGATATAACATATAAATTTGATATTTTTTGGCACATTAAAATTATTAACTTTTAATGTTAACTTTTAATGTCTAAGAAAATAATAAATTTAACAAATGTGTAAATTGTATTTTTTAAATCAATTGATACAAAAATTTTTTTTATTATAATTTCATATGTCTTGACTACCACTTTAAATATTTCTCTTAGTTTTGATAATAAAAACTATTTGAAAAAAAAGTTATACTTTTCGAGGGAGCAATTAAGAAGATAAGAAAAGAAAAAAATTTTTTTGAGATCATTTGTTTAAAAGATTTCAACTTCAACATTATTTTGTTAAATAGAACTATACATTTTTATTTGCATCACTTTATAGTTGGTATCGAAAATTTTAATTCTAAAACTACGCAATATATTTTTGTATACTCGATTTGTCATATCAAACTGGACATTTTTATATTTAACTTTGACAAAACTGCATATACCTCGACAAATTTATTTCGAGGAAAATGCCAAATTTTGTAAAATATGGATGGAAAAAATCCAGATTGAAAATCGAGATACATCTATATGGGATGAGAGTTGGATTCAAATCCGCGACCTGTTGACTACCAGTCGATTGCTCTCATATATTATCATGTAAAATATGATTACAACATCAAAACAGATGTGATTGCAAAATATAAATTATATTAATATAAATTTAATAATAATGATTATAAATAATTATAATAATATTTAGAAAATAGATGATTATTTTTTAAGTAAATTTCTCATACTTTTTGGAGAATTTCTGTCATTATATTTCTTAAATAATTTATCATATCGAATTCATCAAGTTGAGAAGATGTATTAGTTATTTGATATGATATAATATTAGAGGTATAATTATAAGAATAATTAATTTAATTTCTTTATTTATATTAGATTATTATTGTAAATATTATATGAATTTATATTGCAATTAGCGATCATACAGAAATATTTCGAATGATGATGAAACTTTCGAAGTGGGAATGTCATAAATGTCATAATTATTACTCGTGCTATACATATAAGTTAAGGTGTACAAGATAAAAAAGCACGTATGAGCATGCCTCACAATATTGTTTAGAATTAATATCATATTTTACTGTAACAAAATTATAAGATAAAATATCGTTACAAATACAATCTACTCGTCAAAACACATATTTTTTAACTTATATACCTTAAACTCTAGAAAGATTTTGTAAAAAATTATATATAAAAATATAATTTTATTCAGACATATTGGAATAAAATAGTAACTAGAAAGCTAAATGCTGCAATTTGTCTATATCTTAACTGAAAACTCATTGATATCTATCTAAATTGTAAATTATTATTTGAGTTGCTTTCCATTTATACATATATATTGTGATGTATTATTTCATCTTTTTCAAATCCCATTTCATTGATAAATAAAATAAAAGTTGAAATTGCGTGTGACCCATGTAAAATACATATTAAATAGTTATATTTAACAATATATTTTAAGGAGAATCAAATCGCACATCTCTTGAATCATGTCACTTTAAAAGTATTGTTAACTTGATGAATTATAAATTGATATTTTATTTTATATAGCGAGATTATTTGTAAATATTCAATCAAAAAACATATCTGTCGTAAATTAATGGTAAACAAAAATATTTTATCGTAAATATTTTTTTTTCAATTTATTGTTCAAAAAATAAAATTATATGACATTCTTTTTTAAATGCTCTAAACTTTCTTAAGTATTATTGTTTACTTTATAAATCATCTTGTTATATGTATTTTTTATTTCTTTTCTGACAATTATTATTTATAAATAACTTATAAGTTAAGCAATATCTATCTATAATCGAAGGTTAACAACTTTCAGAATACTTCTGTTCTCGAAAATCATCACTGGAGATCAGCTATAGGATGTCTTCTAGAAAGCGGTGTCTCGGCACAATTACCAGCCGACGTAAGACCAGAACTTCAACGGCATATCAGTTCATTGATCTTAGCAACAGATATTACAAGACAACAAGAATTTCTTACGCGTTTTAGGGTACATCTCCTTATATTTTTTTTCCTTTTAATTATCTAAATTAATCATGACGTGTTTTTTTTTATTTCTTTTTGTTTATTTTATTGCAGGATTATTTGAGCAACAATTCACTTGAAATGAAACGCGAGGAAGATCGTCATTTCATCCTACAAATTGCTCTAAAATGCGCAGATATTTCCAATCCGTGCAGACCGTGGGATATATCTAGGAAATGGTCTTACAAGGTTTGCGAAGAGTTTTTCAGACAGGGCGATTACGAGCGTCGTTTAAATCTTCCAGTAACGCCATTATGTGATCGACATACCACTAGCATCCCAAAAATCCAAGCTGGTTTTTTCAAACACGTCGTTACGCCTCTCTACGTAGAATGGCATCGTTTTCTCGGTGATGGTTTGAGTGTGTCATTAATGGAATATTTAAAGATGAATCAGAAAAAATGGGAATCACTGATTAACCAAGAGATAACTGAAGAAAAAGAAACCGACATTTCTGAATTTAATGAACCTGAAGGAGTCATTAGTTCGGGCGAAGAAACGGCCGCTGATGAAGATTCGGGCAGTATTGATCTGCTGATACCAGCAACTTATGTGCAAACAGCGCGAATGCCGACATTGCCAGGACGAGTTGGACTCGATCGCGTTGGTAGACGTCATTCCGTTCCTTTAAGTGTATCGAAATCATTGTACTTACCTTTAACCCAGCCCAATAGAAGAGAAAGTATGCCGATCGAACAAGCCAAAGCGAAAAATCAATTCTGGAAGATAGAAGATCAAAATTTATTGGGGCCGAGTTCATTGTCTCTATTGTCTTCCAAAAGTAATATGAGCGAGTCAAATGTTAGTGTTGTCGAGAGACCAGTTAGCGCAGAGAATCTCTTACCAGAGACAAGTATAGCCAGTATTACGAGCAGCACCGAAGCATCGAGATTAAATACAGTTCTGCAATCGAATAATCAGTACAACGCGCAAACTAAACAACTTATACGACAACAGACTTTCCCTCCGTTGCAACCAAGTACAAGAATGAGGTATATGTCTGCGACTGCGGAAATGTCACAATGTTACATTCAGACATTGCTGGAAACTGACAATTCCTTTAGTTGCTCGACTCATACGAAAGAAAAATCATGTCCAAGCGGTCGGTACTGTTCACACGATCCTAATTCACGTCATCAAAAGAAATCCAGCATAAGTCCTCTTTCTAAAGAATTACCGACGGATATATCTGTCAAAAAACAAGGCTCGACCTTGTTGGATACAACAAAACAGAAACATACTGTCAATTCCATGCGTCGCCATTCTATACAGACTGTTCGCACTGATGATTCTTTTTCTAAACATAGATATAAAAGGCCTTCTTCCGCTCAAGATCCAGATTCCACGCAAATGTTCTATGCTGCGTTAACGGGTTCTTACAGTGACAAAAACAAATGTGTTCCTGACATGTACATTGCGGAATGTAAGTCGAATTTAGATTGCAACACCGAATTTAAATGTCATGATGCGAAATTAACAGTTCAAGAACTGCAAACTACGTTGTTGCCCAAAAAATTAGATCAATCTACTTCATCGACTTTGAGCGCATATTCTGCACAAGAACCGCGAAGATATTCAACTTCTGTCACAGAATGTAAAACGATAACGGTCGATCATGCAGGTAGACGATATACCACGATACCCGTGTCTTCTGAGCTTAGCACTCACAAAGTGTTCTTTATCGGTAGTCCTCCTGATTCGCCTCCTAATCATAGTGTATCTTCATCGAGTGACAGTGGTAGTGAGCCAAAAAGAAGTATCGATGATTCGAGTAAGGAAGCTAGTGTTATCATTGGCAATAGAAAGGAATTGGATAATGTGAAAGAAAAAAATTCGAAGAGTTCAAAGTTCAATTCCGATGCGCAAATGAAGGAAAATGTTGATCCCCGAACGAATGACGACGTCGCTAAAGCATCATCTCGTAGAGGCAATCAGGTAATCTAGTAATGATTTCTAAGGCTAATTTTTTTACTATAATTATATTGGATCATAACGTGAATATATAAAAGATATTACTTTTTCTAATATTATATGTGAAAGTGAATTTGTTGAATGAAATTCTTTTGCACTTATTTTAATATTTTTATACTTCGTGTTTGCGAATACAGAGTTTAATTGTGCTCTTGTATATTCAATTTCATCTTTTGTATATTTATTCTATTATGTTCTACAACTTTTATTTCAAAAATAAATTTAGTAAATTTTGGTCTATTTATCAAGTTTACAGCTATCTACGAAATAAGGAGGCACAAAGTTACTTTTTATGTATAACGTGGAGAACACACTTTTTACTTCCAATATCATAATCCAATATAATTACAACAAACAATAGGAAATTTTTATTTTGAAATATTAATCCTATATAATTACTATTACAGTTTATTTCAATCCTTAGAAATGTAATAAAAAATTCTTTCAATATTTCTTATAAAAATTTACATTTTTTAACACATTAAAATGTATAAACAATGAGATTTTATTTTACTTTTAAAATATAAAAAAATTCTCTTATATATTATGTTAAAAAATTAAAGAAAAATTATTTCTACATTTTTACTATTTACTATCTTTCTTTCTCCTTTTTTCTCTTTTTCACCTATTTTTGTTTTTTCTGCTTTCCTCACTTTTATTTTTCTTTTTCATAATACATTTCTCTTTAATCTCTATATAGTTATTTAAACCACTGACTTTCTTCCTTCATCTTCCCCAGAGAATATCTGATATTTCCTGCCATGTTTCCTCTGTCTATTATCTTTTACATTTTTCTTGCACATGTTAATTTTCATGTTTCCCTACCCATTTTATACTTACATTTCTCAGTACTATCTGTTCTCATTTCATCATCTAGATAAATATGGCTTTCCTTTCAGCTCTTTTTTAATATCTTGATACTTCCTCATTCTCTTTAACTGTTTATACTATCTGTTATATCTAGAACTCCTTAGACTTCTTGTTGTTTTTTTACATCTTTTTTCTTTGCGATTATTTAATTGTTTATTCAGTATCCCACTCTTCCTCCTCCATTCAAGTGTTTCCATCTCATCTCTCTAAAACAATCTTTCCTTTTCTTATTTCCGTAATCTTTCCTTGTTCTCTTTAATTTTTTGTCAACACTCTCTGATGTTACTCTTTTTTTCTTCCAATCTTTTTTCATATTCCTATATACTATTCTTTTTTTTACTTTGTTTCTTTGTAATTCTTGTCTCGTCACATATCCTGTTTTTATTCTATCCCCAGTATCTATCTCAGATATTTTTCTGTAATCTTTTTACTTCTTCTTTTCTCTCTCTCTCTCTCTCTCTCTCTCTCTCTCTCTCTCTGTCTCTTTCTCTACTTCTGTTCTATAACTTTATTATTGATTACACCAAACTTTGAAATCAAATCTTTTTTGGTTATTCGCAAATCTCATCTTTTGTATTTTCTACACCTGCATTATTTTCTATCCCTGCCATTCTTTTTCTCGCCGTTTTTTTATCTTTTACTTATACCTCTTGCTCGCTCCCCCCCCCTCCACACACACACACACACACACACACACACACACACACACACATTTTTTGTTAATATAATCTGTAATAATCAAATTTCTTTTTACTTTCTCTTTAAATTTTCTAGTTGCATATATTGTTATCAATATTGAATTCAGGGATGGGCAAAAAGACGCGGATCAGCTCCAGTTGGTCTTCTATCAAAATTGGACGATTTTACTTCAACGAATATATCTACCAGAGTTGATCATAATTGCAGACGTGGATCAGTACCAACTGATATTACTAAACATCAAGGTATTAGAGCATATATTCTAATTCTTCTATTTATACACTTATTAGATTTAAAAAATATATATGTATATATATATATATATATATATATATATATATAGAGAGAGAGAGAGAGAGAGAGAGAGATTGTAAACATAAATTATAATTATAAATTTTATCACTAATAGAATTTTAAACTAATAGAATTTTATCAGTTTACATTTCCGAAAAAAAAAACGAATCAATTTACCTCATATTTTTGACTAATACTTTCAACATTTTGATTAATCTCTTATAAATCAAAGTATATAATATATATATTTATATTCTTAAACAAATAAAATTAACTTTATCGAATAATTTATATAACATAATGTATAAAAACATCTTGTACATAACAGATAAATTACATACATGATTTGAATTTTAATTACATATATTGAATAAATATTTTGGATTAGCAATACTGGATGCTATATAATGCTATATAATAAACTTTAGATTTATTACTAAATTTTTATTATTTATAACGCGGTAACGAATGTGTTAAATAGAAAAATTTATTGTTAGTAATATATTATGCTATATATATATGCTTTATTAATATATTCATAAAAATATTTTAAAGATAATATAATACTGAAAAATAACGATAAAAAAATAAACATTATTACTAAATAAAGCAAAAGTAATTAATTTCAGTTATTTTTTAATTTAACAAATTTTTATTTAAAAAATAATAAACTTAAATTTATAATTTTTATTTAGAAGTATAATTTGCATCACTTAGGCCCGGTTGCACCAACGGGTTATTTTAATTTTAAATGAGGCTTAAAATTCTTTGTCCCTGTCTCTTTTCGATTTTAAAACGAGATAGAGAGAATTTTAAAATTCGCTTAAAATCAAAGTAACGTTGGTGCAACCGGGCCTTACATTGTGAATACACATTAGGTGGAAGTTGTAACCGGTTAACTCTAGGATATCGAGGAGACAATTTTTCGGATCTACGAAGATCTAGTCTTCCGCAAGAGACTGCATTAGGAAATCTTTTAGAAAATGTCCTCACTTTAACTCGTAAGTATATTTTAATGGTATGATATAACACAGAAATGCAATTTTACATGAAATTATTTCAGGCGAGCGTGAAAGCATTTCAATAAACAACAATAATAATAACAACAATAACAGTAACCGCAGCAACAATAACGGCATTAGTAAATGTGATAGTACCATGTCCGGAATGCTTTCTCCAAGACGAGGATCAATACCAGCAGACATATCCGAATTACGTCGCGATCTATTTAGTAGGAATAATGTAAATAGTAAACCGCGAAACCGGAAAAAAATTTTAAGAAGACGTAGTAGTGGTGGCCCAGAAATGTTCACCTGTGGATCTACCGATGGAAACGACAATGGTACATGGCTCAAATGGAAGAGAGACATAGGAAAGCGCGATCCTGTTCCCGAAGCATTTGTCAAACGACGAGGATCTCTACCCATAGAGATGGTGGCTGTTTCACATGCTGGTCGGTACAACCATAGATAAAGGAGGATGTCGTAACACAAGCGGGTACAAATATGTTTTCCAAAAATATACGTATTTTTCGTATTGTTCATTTTTATTTTCTGAGAAAATAGTTGCATTTCGGACAAAAAATTGTGCAATTATATTGAATAAAAATTTTTACTAAATGAAAGTCAATTGTAATCGATATATAAACAAATAATATTAATTTTATTTAACATAAAATACTTGTACATCAGCTTATTTACAACAGTATTGGAATAAAAATTAAATATACAATACAATTAAATTTTAATTTAATTAACTTATTACTTTATGAGCTTTATTTTAGTTATTACGACATTCTTTTAATTTTAAATAATTTCGAAATTTTAATTTAAAAAGTATCATGAAGTAAATTAATTTATCATATAATATGTGCTTGTTAAGCATATTGAAAACTTTCTATAGAATCAATTTTTTAAATATAATATTAATTATAGATATATTAATTATAGATTGATATATTATAGATTGATATAGTTTATAAAAGATTAAATATTTCGGCTTTTTTCTCAGGGAACTTTTTTGTTTCTTATTCAGAGATGTTTAAATTGAGAATATTATACACAACATTTTTACGTTGTGTATATAATTATTAGATTTTTTAATGCATCCCATATAGTGTAAACTGCATCCTTCTCACCTACCTTTTTTTTATAATGACAAACATTAACAGAATTTAAACAAATTTTTATTCTACCCGTAACAAATCATCACGACACCAATCATGACAACAGCTGAATGTCATTCTTAAGTTATACTGATAAAATTTCTGTTTATTGTAGGATCAACATCAGCACGTAGATCTAGCCTGTGGCGGGTTTAGTATGCTGTAGAAAAAACAGGGCCGTCCATGCAGTGATTAAATCATCACAACAGTCTTTCCTTAAATTATCAGCAGTAACATCAGCGACGATCGATTACTGATTTTTAAAATTGTCAATATTAAAGACATTTTTATCGATTGTAAATGTGAGCAAGTGAATATTGTAATTATATTTTTCATGATTTTAAATAGTGTTATGAGAATGATAAATCAATTTATACTTGAATCACGTGAATTGGTTAATATCGATATGATTGTGATATCACAAGTATTGTGATATGTTCTTGCATATGCTAAACAAATCGAAAGTAGTTGGAAGATTTTGATTGTTAATTGAGATGTTGCAAATTTATGTTATAGGTATAATATTGAATATCGAGACATTAGTCTCGTATAATCTAATAAATAAAGAACGGAGAGATGGAGTAAGTGAGGGAATGAGTGAGTGAGTGAGTGAGTGAGTGAGTGAGTGAGTGTGTGTGTGGGTGTGTGTGAGAAAGAGAGAGAGAAAGAGAGATAAAGATAAAAAAGAAAAGAAAAGAAATGAGAAAAAATATATACATATACGTAGGACATATTTTATGGGTAGATTTAACATAGACAAATAGCAAAAAATTAATATGAATTATCTATTTTATTTTGTTCTCAAGATGTAATTGAAGATGTCTTGAAATATTTCACTTAATCTTTATCTTTGATGATTGATTGAAAAGAACTTTGGTAAAGATCGAAACACTAGTTTCAATTAAAAAAATATTTCAAGTATAAAAACTCAATTAAGAAAATATTAGATACGCATTCAGTATAATTATATTATTTACTTTGGTTAATCTACATCATTCTAATTTTTCTATAAATTAATTATTAAATTTTTTATCTTTATTTTTTTTTTTGTTAAATCTACTTTTCAAATATGTCCCACATATTAAAATATATTTATAACTATATTACATTCCTCGCACTTTATATACTTGCGTGGAAGAAATAAAATAGCCAAAGTAATCATTACATTTATTTGTGCCATATATACGAGAATTATTTGAAGTGCGATATTCTGAAAACTTGTATAACCATAGCTCAAATTACATTTGATAATTTATTATAAGGTAAGAAGGGAGAGAGAGAAAGAGAAAAGGAGAAAGAGAGAAAAAAAAGGAAAAAGAAAAATAGAGTAATATATGCAGGGTTCAATATGATTTTTTAATAATTAAAATACTTAGAATGGAGAAGGAAAAAAGACTGGTAGAAGGCACCCGCCGTTATCTAGATCTACACATTAAAAGATCTACCTAGATCCAGATTAAAAGAAAGATATAAATCGAACAAGATTTGCTCATAGATGAGAAAGATTTCAATTTTTCGAAAAATATTCGCGGCAGGATAACATTAATTGCAAGCCATTGATCAGCAAATCGCGATAGATATTATTTATACTAAATAAATAATATTTAAAGCTTTTAACATTTTTTCACTTATATTTATAATTATAAACATTTTACATCGAAAGTGTATATATGAAAACCGATAGAAGAATTTTGTTATATTTTTTAAATCAAATAAAAAATAATTTGAAGTAATAAAAGCTATTGTAATTTGACTTCAGAGAGAAAATGAATATACTCATGAATTTGAAAAAAGCACTTCTCTAATATTTCATCAGTTATAAAAAACTAAGTTTTCCGTGAAAAAATAGCATGCAATGTAAGATAAAAATTTGTTAAATAATGTAATAACAATAATGATAATAATAATAACATTAAGCAGCGATATGTAAGAGATAACTACGGTGCGAATTTTTCTATCACAGGGTATTACCCACATGCCCCCCTTATGAATTCGAATGGATCATAGGATAGACCTGATGGACAAACCTCGAATAAGTAATAATAATAAAACGATAATACTAATATAACAATAATAAAATAGTAATAAAAACATTAAAATTAATAACAGTAAAAGCAACAATAAAGTTGTAATTACTACTTTTATCATCGTCATTTATAATGCTATAATCATCAGCATAATCATCGTCGTTGTTGTTCTAGTTATAATGACGTTCAAATAAATAAACGTTTTAAGATTAAGTTACAGCGATATGCGCGCCATATGCGATTCATTTTGAAGTTAGTTAGTCAGCAAAGTACATTATTTAATTATTATTTAATATTCATAATTGCGACACATAGGTTTATAGTGCGTGAGCATAAAATAAATCAAAAGACAACAACGGAAGTTACATTAATAAACATATTTTCAATACAGATATTATTAAACTGCCTTTGCGTAAATACGATCAGGAGATACCATTGTTAAAGATACTTGTATGTTATTAAAATTATCATCTGTAGAAAGTTTTGATAACAATATTATTTACATTTGAAAATGAAAATGTAAAAAATAAAATGAATCTTTGTCCTTAAAATTTCACTTCATGTACTATTATAAAAAAAAAATCTTCGTCTCTCAAATTGTCCGAAAGTAAAATAATATTACTAAGTCATAGAAATTAAAAAATATAAGGAATATCGATGGTAAGTTTTGCGATTAATCAAAAATAATCATTAATATCTATGTCAACATCATAAATGGATTATCCATTTTTAAGAATATTTGCGAATAGTAGTTTTCTCTCTTCACCGATTTTCTAAATCTTCCATTCAATAGCTGCTAATGCTTTATATGTATTTCACTTTTTTAATCAAAACTTATTCGATGATGCTGTATCATTTTAATAACAACTATATATTATAACAATGTTTCCTGCAATTGCAAATCTCTTAAATTAATAATTATGTTTTTTCATCAGTAATGATACATGCAATACTGCGCGACAATGAAACATTATATATATATATATATATATATACCTAGATTAGTATAAAATTTCCTAATCTTTCAAATTCTTAAGAAAAGAACGTGTATACCGTATTATACGATATTAATATGCGATACCATGAAAACAAAACAAAAATTGAGAAGTTTAATTAAAACATTTATTTGAAAACAATTTCTTAAGATACTTGTCTTTATCACACAGACCAATTAAATGGGACTAAACAAAAAATTCTTTAAGCAAAGCTATAATTGACTTAAGCGCTTGCCTAAAATAAATACGAATTCTCAATACTTCTATACATGACCACATTGTTCAATCACTTTTTGAGGAATTTATTGCACTTATATCTTATTCGAGAAATATATATACACTTGTTCCCTTTTATCAAACCATCCTCTTACTCTATCATAATTTAATTGATGTTTTTTGATGCAAAAAATAATAAATAAAAATTTCCTAAATATTTTTCCTGACCCAATTTTTAAATATTATGTATTTGTATCGTACTGTTTTTATGCTTATCCTAAAAAAATTTAAGGAACTAACGAAATACAGCAAGGTCCAGATTGAGCTTATCGTTAAGACAAAAATCTTGTATCGACTGTTTGATACAGGAATACAGCGGATTTAGGATCAATTGAATTTTTATTACATTGATAGGAGCAATTCGATAGGAATCTCACTGTAATTCGTTAATCATTATATAAATAGTAAGTTTGGCGTACAAATACACTGTGCAGCAAATAACGCAGACCGTAACTATCATTTTCAATTCAGATATTTTTTATTATTACATTTTAAGCAAATATAAATAATGTATTAATTTAACTTTTGATCCTATAATATAATGGTTTTTACAATTATGACTTCTTTATTAGTTATTTAATTATGTATGTGTGCGTACGTATGTGCTCGTATGTGTATGTGTGTGTGCGTATGAGATCTATAAAAAGACAGAACAAAATTTGTTGTTTACGTGCTAATGATTTGAAGGAGTATCAAAGTCGTCATATGATAGAAAATCTTTATTTTAAAAATAAATATCGCATGCAGTATTTTATCTTTAATTTTTTGTGCAGCAAATAGTACTGTAAGCGTGTATAATGAGTTATAACATTATGAATGTTACAAATGCATGTGGTGAACATTTATTTTTGAAATAAAGACCAGCACGAAATAATAACGTGATCTTAACGCTCCTTCAAATTAGCATGTAACAAAGAAATTTGGTGATTTTTTTAAACATACTTCGTATATATGTATATGTACATGTATGTGTATATATGCATATGTATTTATAATATAAATAAGTCGACTAATGTTGAATAATTTTTTCTTTACGCAGAATAAGTTGTTTACAAGAATAAAATGATAATTTGTTTATATTAATTACAATGTTTTGTTAGAAATATTTCAAATGATGAATAAAATAACTTTGTGTTACATCTTTTTAATATAATAATAAGATTAAGTATTATATTAATTATTAGTATTTCAATAGTTCAGAACATAAACCAAAAGTAAAGTTGATTCCTTGTTATCGTCCTATATTATATTTAGAATGTTTTTTTCTTTAAATTTGAAAAGTTATATATTACAAGTTACAAAGTCATGCAACATAACGAAAAAGTGAATGTTGTTTGCGCAAAATCCAATTAAATTTATAAAAATGTAATCGAATAAATTGTATAACAATCTTGTCCAAGTGCATTTTTATGTTTAACTTTTGTAATACATTGCATTGATTCTTTGCATCATTGATTCATCGTTTTACATGTTTTACGTCTCAAAGATTCACAAAACAAGTATAAAATTTTAGCGTGAATCGCAATATGGAAATGTCAATTAAAAAATTTGCATGCCAAAAGATGGAATCGTTTGATGACAAGAAAGTTATTCTGTATTTTCTATAAGATTAATAATAGATAGTTAATTGCATTAGACATGCAATTAAAAAATGTGTTCTTATCATTATCTGTAATTTAACCATAATATTATTAATGACAAATATAAGATTATGTGGATATGAAGTAATACATATTACAAAGATGTGAGTGCATAAAATGCGAGAAAGCGAGCATGTTTCAAATAATTGTCCTGATTGGCTATATAACAAAGTTATGCCAGTATATATGTAGTAGCTCTAAATGGCCTATTACATTTATTACATATAATTACTTTATTATAGATAGTATGTATGAATAATAGCCGTACTTTTACACTTGGTTCTATCGACTATTTATTTTTGAAGCATAAATGTGATTTTATTAGAATTATAAGAGATGTCTGCGGATATGTTATCAAATTATATTATCAGATTAGAATTGGATAAAAGTAACATAAGATACGATGTAAAATCATTTCCTTTATTAAAGATTTTTTAAAATCACATGGCTTTTTATTATAGCGATTTTTATGTTAATGGATAAAAATTTCTGCTTTACAACTCTATAATTAAGTGTATATATTAAAAACGTAATAAAAATAATTTTAACCATTATTTTATATTAAAATTATATTTATGTTTATTTTTATATTATTTATTTTATATTATATATGTATATATATATATATAAAATGTAAAATACTAACAATAGATAGATGATCATAATATATTATTATTCCATATTTTGAACAGAATGAATAATTAAAAATCAAGAAAATAATATATGCGATGTATACATATAAAATATACATGTATTATGTATGTAATCTCATCTAAAAAAAACAAAAATATTGGGACCTTGAATAAGTTCTCGTTGATTTTCCGTGAAAAGTAATGCTTTATTTAAAAAAAGTCGTAAAAAACATATCATTGAAAGTATTGTCTATTGCTAGCCACTACTTTTTCCCCATCTTTCTCAGCATTTAAATTCCACGTCGGAAAAACGACACGTCTTTTGAGGCTATCCAAGAATCGACCCATTTTTTGGCATCATCATAAAAATGGAAATGCTGCTCAGCCAGCCATCGATCGGAACAGGTGATAATCGAAAGGGGCAATGTCTGATGAATGAGGTAGGACGGCGGGTGGGGTAGGACTTCCCATTTAAGCGTTTCCAAGTAGGTTGTGCAACATGATCGAGCGTTGTCATGTTGCAAAATCACTTTGTCATATTTCTGCTCGTATAGTGGCGGTTTTTCCTTCAATGCTCGGCTCAAACGCATCAATTGTAGTCGATAGCGAGCTCTCATGATGGTTCCATTCGGTTTGAGCAGCTCATAATAAACTACACCCACCAAATGCAGAGCAGAAGCTTCGAACCATGAATATTCGGCTTTGCCGACGATGTTGATGCATAGCCGGGCTTACCCCACGATCTTTTACGCTTAGAATTATTGTAGTGTATCCACTTTTCATCGCCAGTTACGATACGATGCAAAAACCCTTTCCTTTTCTGCCATTGAAGCATTTTCTGTTCGTGGTAGCTCACACGTGGAAAGATGGCCGTTCGACGTCTCTTGGCTTCTCGTACTTAATATCCTTGGTTTTGAATCATTCTTAATAATTTCAAATGTTTCGAAATTGTTGTGTGATCAACTCCTAATGATTCTGCAAGTTCAGCTAGCATCTGACATGAGTCTTCATGCAGAAATGTCTTCAATTCTTCGTCTTCAAACTTTTTCGGTGCGCCAGAGCGTTCTTTATCTTCAAAATCAAAATCATTATTTTTGAAGCGTCTAAACCAATCTCTGCATGTTGTTTCCGACAGAGCATGGTCGCCGTAAGTCTTAACAAGCATTCTGTGTGCTTCAGCTGCAGATTTTTTTTGAATAAAGTAGTGCAGTAAAATTGCCCGCAAATACTCTTTTGTTGGCACGAAACTCGACATGTTTAACACTATGAAACAAAAAGTTGTTTACACTTCGGCGAGATGACACATCGAATTTCAAGCTTGCTTACCGTAGTTCCTCATCGATGCGTTCCCATCTTCAACTGCACGCACGCAATTCTGTTAATTGTTCTATTAACGCCATCTGTTGGAAAACAGCGAGAACTTATCAGCGAGGTCTCAATAAAAACTTAAATTTTTCAAAGAAAAATTTTCAGAAAATCGTTACAGCTTTTTCAGGCCAAATGCAATCACGAACTGTCCGGAGGTTTGAGTCTCATTTGTTTGTGAAACATACGAAATTGCGAAGATAATTCAAAGCAATTCAAAGGAAATTACGAAAACAACGTAAAGACCGGCCGAGATCTTACCGACGAATTTCGAATTTCGCAACGATGTTCGCCAGCAGATGGCGATTACACATGGCGTCGGTAGGATAATAAACAACATCGCGGCCTTCAAATCCGTATCCAATCGTTGGTGACCTCCAAGACTTTTCAAATTTGAACGTAAAATCGATTGACTGTTATTATTTAAAACCTGAGTGGAAATGTGGGTTATGTGTGATCGCATCTGAGCGGATTCGCAGAGTTTACGCGATTGTGAAACGATGAAGGACTGCTGATACAAGTGATAGATCCGTTCTTCGAATTGTTCGTTGGACCATCGCCACGATCGGAACAAAGGATCTATACGATGTTTACTCCTATCAAACCTAAGAGTTCTGGCGTGTTAAATGACACGGTGTTGAGCACTCCACTGCCGCAGGCGACATCCACTGTTCGCAGAAAAGCCATGTATGTTATCTCAGGTATTCTCTGAAAAAGTCCTCCATCTCCGCAAATCAACAGGCGTTTCGTTACAAGACTTCCCTTTTGCACATCAATCATTCGAACCAATTGTTGTCCTAGTATTCCTTTGATTCTTCGTCAAATACTCATTATGTAGAGAATCACATGAATTGTAGTTGATTTTAGGTAACAGTTGCTTTCCATTTTTACATAAGTGATATTAAATTTATGTATTTTTTATACTCATATAATGACATCACTTAGGGTATGGTCAATGCGATGCTACAAACGCTTTGAAGCATTTTTTAATTGATCAGTTTGCAAAATTCTTTCTTCTAATTGGTCCATTAAACATTTCAAAGCATTTATAACGAGACTTTGACCACAGCCTTAATTCAATTACTTTAATAAAGTTATCACGTAACAACATAGATTTATCATCTCATTTTTAATGTGATTTAATAAAGTTCAGTAAATCACGGTCTCATGAGGTGTACAGATTGTAGGTAAAATTTCAGTTGAATCTCTTCACTTGTCAGAATGAAAAAGAACGTGCATTCAATTGAGTTATGATTTCACAAGTGAGAATTATCTGAGTTTTGGTGTAAATGGAAAGCAACTTTATCACTATTATTTATGGAAATGGGTCTCAAAGATATTTTGTTCTAGATTGGAGAGCAAATTCAATGATAATCTGCAATTAAATGAGGAAAAGAGCAAGCAGGATCTGTTATATGACAATGAATCGACACAAAAAGAGGATAACTCGTTAGGTCTTCTTGATAATATGTCAGGTAATGAAATATTTTGAGAAATTTATGAACATTAGAAGAGTATGTAAGAGTCAAATGCAGATGCAGGAACGTAAAATGAATAAAGAATTTAATCTTAGAACACATATACATTAAGATCTCTAGTATGAAATAGATATCCAAAATTTTTTAAATTACATGTTTCATCTGCATTTTCAAGTCCTCTTCAGATTACAGGATAATAAACGAGAATTCAAACATCTTAGAAATTCTCTTTACGCAATCATCCAATTGCTTGTAAGAAGTTTTTTAATTGTTCTAAGAATAATTCGACATGAAGGTTGTTAAAATGTTCTTGAATTTTCATTTATTGTAATCTGAAGAGGACTTCAAAATACAGCTGAAACATCTGATTTTGTGAGTTTGGAAATCTATTTTGCAAATAGTGGAAATCTCAATGTATATATTGTAATGATATTCTAAGATTAAATTCTTTATTTGTTTTGCGCTCCTACATCTGCATCTGACTTTTACATGTCTATTTTAACGTAATAATTTGTTATGATTTGATAATAAGAGTCCTATTTTTGTTTATTTGTTTATGAGCAATTATTGTATTAGCAGAATTGTACTAATATATGACATTAATGACAGATCTTACGAGCATAAGCACAGTGGAAGACGAGCAGAAATTGAATTTTTCCAATATAGATGCGGAACTTGAAATAGCCAGAAAACTTCTACAGAGATGTAGTGATAAGAATTCTGTTTTAATCACAGGTAAATAAAAATAGAAAAGGACGTACGAGAATATCTGTACACAGAAATTAATTCTAATTTTAATATTAATTCGAATGACAATTTTAGACACAAATAAAGAAAATAATGCTAATATGCAAAATATAACGAGCAATATGCCAGTTTCAAATTTTATTTTACCAATTGAAGCTTGTATGTCCGAGTTGGACAAGGAGTGCAACATGAGTCACTCGGTGAGTAAGCTAGTATATAACTAGTGTAGGTTTTTATGTATGATGTAAATACGACTTGTAAATATTTCAAAATCAGAATATTTTAGAAAAAGTAAATAATTCCAGGTTACTTTTGAACCCAATGAAATAACAGCACGTTCATCTGGTGTCAGTAGTAGTGCTAAAAGACAATCTCTTATAAACCTATCTTTCCATGGCATTAGTTTCAATAAAAACGACATAATGACACTTAATAATGAGATGATGTCAGAAGAATTTCTATCTAACTCAAAAGGGGCTGAACAATTGTCAATGGATCAGACTTGCTTTGCTCCGCATAATTTCACATATTGTATGCCAGGCATGAAAACAGAAAAGCAAAAAATAGACTTTAGCACTCTTTCTGGTATTATTGGAGAGCTAGACTTATCAATCGAGTATGTCTGTTTCTTATACATAAAGATATGTTATATGAAATACATGTTAATATAAATTAATATCTAAATTATAGATCTTGTGCTGGACGGAAAGTATCTGTCGGCAGATATTTTGAACGTAAATCTGATGATATAGAAATGCTGGGAAATGGAAAAGCAAAACCAAACCTTAAGGTTTTGGAAACTCCTATAAAAACAGGCAAATTACCAGTATTAGTTGAATCGACTGTCTCGATAGAAGGTAATTACACAATTGTTAATAAAATAAAATAAAATAAAATTTCCTCGTGTACACTAAAATTTATATTGTAGCAACAACATCATCAATGGAATTGACAGAGAAAGAGCATGTGCTTATTCCAAATATAACAAGGGACATAGATGAAAATAGTATCATAAGTTTAAGCACTATTGTTAATACTTTAGAAGACGTTAACAGCGAGACACCACGGCGATTGGTTGATCAGCTTTTAATGGCACAGAAGAAAAAAAACCATTCTCTAATGTATAATAACGCAAGAAAAGAAAACTCCGATGAAAAGTCTATTTTAGCAATGTCTATTGGAAATTCAAACAAGTTTGATGATAATGTAGAAAATCGTTCAGCTAAATTATCAATAGATAGTAAAACCAAAAATGAAACTATAAATGAAATTGTTAATATAAAGCAGGAACGTAGAAGTGTGTCATTTCCTCCAAATGAAAATGTGATGAAGGCTGAATCCTTCACGAATATATCTAAAAAGAAAATGTTAGAGGATTCATGTAATGAAAACGTAGTATCTTCGATTAATCAAGACATAGGTATATAAATCTGAGATCTTTATGAGATATTTACATTTGATTACATTTTTTATGCACGATTTTGTTGCACGAATAGCATTTCAATCTGTATTCATGATATATTTGAAATTAGAGTATATATTATAATCAACTTTTTTTTTATAATTTAAAAGATCAAATTAAAACTTTAATGTATAAATATCTTGACATATGACTTTAACAACTAGGTGTATCGTCATCATCAGATCTTACATTTTCTTTACAAAATTCCACACTACCATGCAATGATAAATTGACTGCATTGTCCTATGTATCATTTAAAATGAACAAAAAAAGTTTTGATGAAGAGAGCTACAAAAATTTGAATATTCAAAATAAAGAACAAAATATTTCTAATAATATGAGCTCATCGCTGTTAGTGAACAATATGGACATGCAAATTGATTCAAGTAGTATAGTTTACTTAATTATTAACTTAAAATATGTGATAGATATGATAGATATAACAATATTTTTTCTTTTTTCTAGAGAATATTGTTCTTGGCAAGAATACAGAAGAAGCATGCAATTGTGTTGTTGGTTTGACGAATGAAGTAAATGTTGAACTCATAAATAATGGAGATAGATGGATCACGTATATCTTTAAATTGATTGAAGTAGTAGGAGATACACAAAGTATTGAATTGAATATTCCTTCGAAAGAAATTTTAATAAATTCTAATAGTACCCAATCTACAAAGGTATAATTCAGTATCAGCTGAAAATAAATTTTACTTGTAACGATAATAACTCGACTATTTCTTTCAGATTGAAGTAAAAGTACTAAAAATGTGTAAACCAATATTTGTAATACTAAATATATTTTTATCAGATATGGTAGCAAAATCAAAATGGTCTATGAAACACATAATCTTTGTTAATCCGGAGCAACTTGAGCTTGATATTGTATGTCCTTCTGACAAACAAAACTTAGATTTTCAATACATCGGAGAGGAAACAATCAAAATTCTGCCTATAACATTTTATAATAAAAACAACGTTGCTGTACCTGTGAAACTGTCAATATTAGAAGTGAGACACAAATCTATTAAAATGTAATTAGATCAATATATTGAAAACTTATATATTTTCAACTCGTAGGAGGGCTCAAAAATGTTTAGCATTGATGGACCAACGCATTTTCTACTTGAACCACTTAAGAAATTTATCACTAATATAAAATGTGAAAAATCGCGATCTACATCAGTAGGTAAGTTTCTCTTACCTGGCTATATACTTTGTATAGAGACATTGGTCTACTGGAGATGTAAGAAAGTTTTGTTATATAGATTCTCCGCAGAGACAGCCACAACATTGGAAAAGCAAACTAATTGTATATGTACAATCCAAGGATGACATTATATTACTTAAAAAAGAGATACCTCTTTACGCACAAATAGGTTTTTGTAAAATCCAAATCGTCGACACAGAAATACCGATAGTTGTTCCAAGACAGCAAGGAAAATCAATAAATATCATTAACTCGGGAAATATCGCAATTCATGTGTTCGCTTCTATCGTACCATTTGAAGGACATTCAAACGCGATGCAAGATTTTTTTATAAAGCCAGATGATATATTTTTGCAAGTGGCAGAAAGGAGTTCATTCTTAATTGTATATAATCCACAATTTTCAGATGCAAACTCTGTAAATAATGAAAGGTAATAATTAATTTGTAAATTATAAATTTATTTGTCTATCATACTATTTAATTATTTATTGTTATTTCTTCAGATATGCGAAAATTAAATTAGTTGCCGGGAACAATGTTTACCACTACATTATAAGTACTGAACAAAGATTATTAGAATCAGAAAAAGAAAATTATTTACGTTGCCATACGCCTAATAATGTTGTATCTCTAAGTCCAGCAACATCGCCACAAAGTGTAACTTCTAATAGGTAGGTTTTTATGAGTACACGCATACACACACGCGCGCGCGCGCAGTATTATTATTATTATCATCATCTTTTTATGTATAGATCTGGACCTTGTGATAGAAATTCACCAATCAGTACAGTATCTAGTTCAGTTGTAGCAGGACATGTAATTCCAATCAGAGCTACACACGCTGCTCTAGTATGGAATAGTGTAAAAACGGGAAAAAGTGAAACTAAAGAATTTACAATTCGCAACACGAGCAATAACAAGATTAAAATTCAAATAGAGATATGTGATGACAGTAAAAGTTTTAAGGTATTGCATATACATATATATTTTGTTGTGTTATTTGAAGAAAAAGTTATACAATTTATACTAATATCTGTTATAGTTTCTTGGAGATAAACAGACTATCAACACAAGCCTGGTACTAGTAATGCAACGTCAAGAAATTAAGACACTTGCAGTTGTATTCAGTCCTTATAGCGTAGGCTCAGTAGTTGGAAAAATTACTATCAAACATTATACAAGAGAGAGTAGTGATTCTCAACAGTTTAAAAGAGTGCGTATATTTAATGATGATACAAAACTTTTAACTTACTTTTCAATAAGAAAGAGAGGGAATATTTATAATTTAAATTGACAGATACCTTTATATGGATACGGAGGTTGCAGTAAAGTAAAAATTTCGGGACCATTTAAAGATTCGAGTAAAAAATCGTGGTTGTCACTTGGCAATTTATATTCTGAAACTATGACTTTGAACGCTAGTATTAGACTGGATAACATTGGCGACTTACGTTCATTCGCCAAAGTCACAATCATACCTAAAGGTTTGGCTAAACTAATTCTCTCCTATTTATATATTACATATTAATATGAGTTACGTAAGGATAAACGTATTTATATATTTTAGTTATTTCTCCAATAATGGATTCTAGTTGGCATATAAATCCAAAAGAAATAATACTTAATTCTAAAGAATCTCAAGAAATAACAATACAATTTCATCCAAAGAAAGAAGACTTTGCGTCACTGCAACGTTCGGAAGTTTCGCATGTGGCAACGATAAATGTTATTTATGGCGATGAACCAACCCGTTGGCGAATACGCAGGTAAAACGTACGCCATATTCAGATAAATAGACATTTATTGACATTAATTTTTAAACTGTAAACATGTACATTTTGTCAGATTGTATAATAAATTGAAACAGTCAGGTGAATCGATTAGAAATGAAAATGAAGCATTCAAGAATATTGTGCATCCTATATGTAAAATTTTTCCTGGAGAGCAACTAATTCCTGGCATAACATTAATTCGCGATTCTATTGTAAGTATATACAATTATATTATTTAGCCTCATTACTGTTTTACGTAATAATGACAGCGTGTATTTAAATAGCTAAACCTAAATGATCTATGTACTGGCGTTCATCAATATGAGATAATGGTCACAGTGGAAGCATGCGCAGATGATACTTTGCCTGTACAATATGATACTGATGAATCAGAGATGTATCAGTCTCTTATAAGCGACACTACTCATTTAGATGAAGCGGGTGGAGCAAGTTTCTTCGCTTCTCAGTAAGAGAGCTTTTTATTTTTCTTTTGTTATTTTTCTTTTAGTATGCATATTTCTCATTACGCTTATCAATTTTTTATAACTATGTCAACTTAAAAATTTCTTATTAAAATATCTTGTTAATGTTTTATTACACAGAACTATAGAATATGAAGTTCAACACCCTGAATTGCAAGGAGATCAATTCACTGTAACTCCGTCCACCATCACTCTGATTCCTCCAGTAAAGAATGAAGCAACCGTGACTATTCTTAGCTTTTTCAAAACAGCCGAGCCATTTCAGACCAGTCTATCAAATTCAGATTATTTCAGTGTTGTTCCTGCAGAAGGAATGTTACCTAGCAAAAAGAGCTTTCCTTTAAAGATACAGTGTTCACAGAAACTAGATCGTAATATGCAGGCTGTACTTGCGATTTATACAGAAAATAATAAACAGGACGTGTTGATTAAAGTGAAGCGATAATGATTAATCGGTTATACAAGAAAAATAATATTTATTTATATAATTATTGTAATTTAAGAGTTTTACAAAAAAAAACGATATTTTATTAATAATTTTTAACAAACTATCACGTGTTTTTCTTCAATACATTCCTAGTTATCTCAATCTGTTACTTAAGTTTATCGCAGAAGTTGTTAATGATGAAGTAATTTTAAATTGCGTATTGTATTTCTCTTTTAAAACTAATATTATCGATACCATATTTTTTACATCGTCAATCCCTGAATGTAAACGTCCCTTTAATGGAACATTCAATCGCACAAGCATGTCCTTTAAACTCTTAGGGTAATATCCGGTAGATTCGCAAAATATGTACTTCAACTCTACCCATTGCTTGAACTGATCCGGTAACGTAATACCATCCAAAGCGCACTGACTCGGCAGCATAGTTTTTAAATCCCAATTACCGCATGTGACGAACGAGCTTTTCTCAGGTTTGTCAAAGTATCCTC
The DNA here is from genome assembly GCF_000204515.1 of Acromyrmex echinatior. The sequence continues at coordinate 1,665,253 of NW_011627193.1, forward strand.
CTTTAGTCAACCACTCGCAGAAATTTGAAAACACGTTCGCAAAGTAAGGCTGATCATCCACTGTCTCTTGCATGATCCCAGTTAATTCTGTGCAGAATGGCGTGAGAGTAGGATGGACTCTGGGTTTCACATATGTATGAAACATGTCCTTTAATTTCCAATCGCAGGTGGATACCACTGCGCATGGTAGCTCGATAATCTCCTGCGGCTTGAGCACCGTATACCTCTCGCACGTGGCCTCAAAGTCCATCACAAGAAGATATTCATACTTTTGTACTACCTCGCGGGAACGATTGATCATCGTTCTGGGATACTTTTGGAGAATTCTATGGGCCATACTTATTCCTTGTACGAGTGGATCATATCCCTGTGTAGTTCCCAAACAAAAATAAATATTTTTAGATCAAGTCGCTTGGCCTAGTTTATATCTTATTTACTCAGTTTTTCAGTAACCTCATTACTTGTTTGTTCAATCAATTGTGAATGAATTTATCACGAGATTAAATTTTATGCAAAATATGCTGTATTTATTATTACATCAAGGTTATTGGCGCACATCACTATCAAAAGAGCAAAACTGTGAAACTTGTGATTAAACACTATCAAGTAGGCTTAACCCTTTACTGTGGACATATGTTTTTATTACACATTGATTATAGGATAAGAATTCCTTTTGACATAAAAAGGAAAATAACTTAAGACTTAATTACTTTCTAAATTCTTTGGAGAAATCTCACTTTAAAGAGTGAAAATTGAGCCAATTCGAAACAAAGACTTAATTTTCAATCTTTAAGATTCAGTTCCTTCAACATAAGATTAACTTCAATCTTAACTTATTGGTTTTCTTTTTTTAATTTTTAGAATCAGAAAAATATAAAATGAACACCGAAATTAAAGTTAATCTTACATTGATAGAATCGGACCTAAAAATGACATTTCATGCTTCAGGGTGAGATTCACTCTAAAAATTTAATATATATGCTTTTATTTGCACAGTGGATAGAACTTTCGCTTTTGGATATAAAAAAAAAGGAAATGAAAATAATTGCTCTCCACAATGTAGACGTTGTTGCTGTTAAAGTTTGATTTAAAAACAGATGTTGATCGAGTTTGTACAGAAGAGTGACACAAGAGCCCCAGAGACAAATAATCCACATCCACAGTTAAGGGTTAGAACTTTCGTAGTTTGAAAACAATATACTTTCCAATGTTACCTAACAATTAATTTTTTTGTGAATTAATGCAATTCTGTTGAGAGATCAAATTTGAACACGAATGCGATAAGTAGACGCGCATCAATTCGTGTTGGAACAATTTCATGTTTGTGGAACACACAACAAAGTGTGACTGCGTCACCATTCTGCACGATCGAAGTAACCGGCGAAATGCGCGGCAAGAGTATAACCTCCAAATTATTCAAACAGTTCGAGCGTGATATAACCTTAGAGACCGAAGAAGTCTCCACTAACCGGTGGATATTACTCCAAAAAAAATCAAATGAGATATTGAGAGCCGACGATTTTATGACACGATGACGTCCAGCAATGCACAAGTAAATTTACCATGGTGAGTACGAAACTTGGGACATCGACAACAAGGAACACCGACTGAGAATTTTCTTGTATTTCAGGGTCGAAAAGTATCGTCCTAAAAGCTTGGATGAGCTTATTTCCCATGAGACGATAATAAAGACGAGTAAGTAAACGACGCAAGTAAACAGGACGTGTAAATATGTGTAAGCGTTTTATTATAAGATGAGAAAGGAATTGCTTATTACAGTAAACAAGTACATTGATGAGAATCAACTGCCGCATCTTCTTCTTTATGGACCACCTGGGACAGGAAAGACTAGTACTATACTGGCGTGTGCTCGTAAACTCTATACTCCAGCTCAGTTCAATTCAATGGTTGTGTATCTGTCACTGAATAACTCCATGTCTCTTGATTTCATTCATGTTCCTTACTTTACTTATATGTTTAGGTATTAGAATTAAATGCTTCTGATGATAGAGGTATAGGCATCGTGCGAGGCCAAATCTTGAGTTTTGCCAGTACAGGCACTATGTATAAATCTGCGTTTAAATTAATTATTTTGGATGAAGCTGATGCTATGACGATCGATGCTCAGAATGCACTCAGAAGAAGTAAGTGCATTATCTGAATATTTATAGATTGTAAAGTTCAATTAGAACAGACATTAACAAAAATAAATGTTAATCTGATATTAATTTCAGTTATTGAGAAATACACGGATAATGTGCGTTTCTGTATTATATGCAACTATCTCAGCAAGATTATTCCAGCTCTGCAGTCTCGTTGCACCAGGTTTAGATTTCTACCTCTTGCAGCAGAACAAATAATACCAAGACTGAATCATGTCATTGAAGCAGAGAAGTGTGTGAATGAAGACTTATTTTATATCTAATTACTTGATTCTTTTTTATCCTGAGATCTTTCGTTAATGAAAAACTTTTGTTAGTTTAAAAGTTACGGAAGACGGCAAGCAAGCATTAATAACGTTAAGTGGTGGTGATATGAGAAAAGTAATAAGCGTACTTCAAAGTACATGGTTTGCTTATGGTGCTGTGAATGAAGAGAATGTGTATAATTGTGTTGGGCATCCGTTACCAAGAGACATAACTAGTATTGTAAACTGGTTGTTAAACGAGTCTTATGACACATGCTACAAAAGTATCCTTTTACAACAGATTTTAGAGATAAGGCAGTTTTTGATTGGTATTTACACTTTAGGATCATCTTAAATAATGTTTTAAAATGCTAATATTATTGTGATTGGTTTATGATATTTTAGGATTACAACTTAAGATAGTCTTAAATATAAGAACCAGTTATGAATACTAGCTTTTATATCAAATTATATATAATCCTTAATATCTATTATGCAGAGATTCAAGAACTGAAGTTGAACAAGGGACTTGCGCTGCAAGATATATTAACAGAAGTTCACTCATATGTAATTAAAAGTATGTATTGTGTTCAACATATATGTATCTGAAATGTTTGTAGTTATTACTAATAAGTATTTTTTTAGTTGATTTTCCTGATCAGTTATTTACTGACTTACTATGCAAAATGGCAGAGATAGAGAAAAGATTGGCTTCTGGATGTCGCGACAATATTCAATTAAATTCTCTTATATCTGCATTCTACAGTGTTCGCGATATTGAAACGTGATATCTTCTGTCACGTGGGTTGAAAGATTTTGTAAATCTAAAAATACTGAATATGCTTGCTTAAGATAAAAACTATTGTTTGGTATGTATATATTACATTTTGGCAACACCAATATATGAATAATGAGGATATTTTTACTATTTAAAAAAAGTAAAGTGAATTTTTAAAGCAAAAAATCTCTCGTGAAAGAATAATTGTCCTTTTTTTTCTAGAAATATTTGATAAGTACATCAGATATCACATATATATATATTATAAAAACGTAATAAAATTGTCAATATAATGGAGCTGATTTACGATCAATCTATATAACTTCATTCCTCATAAGACTTTTTTTTTACCCAGAAATAATAGAACTATAAAAACAATATATACCTTAGATATAAGTTACAATACGAGATTGCTATCGTCGCTTGGTTTCTCCGCTTAATTGCATTCTGGCGTGCGCCTTATCGACAACACACAAAAATTTAAAAATATTCTGTCAAAGTATAAGTAGCGAATCAGTCGAGTCACCATCGATTTCTTGGCGTCATAAATTACAACCCTCGTTCCGTTCGCCACCCCTCTTCCTTCGAGATCGTGATGATCTCCTTACGTGCGCGGAAAAGTGCAAACTTCATTCAAGAGATGATAACTTTCACGAGCAGACAGCAAACATGGATCAGAGGGTCGGGGGAGAACTCGGCGGCGCCGGGCTACAAGTCTGCAATCAGTGTATTCCGTACTCTTGCAAGTAGAAGCGGACCGACAGTAGCCCGGCAAATGCCGTCCAATCAGCACGCGATCGTTCGAGCATCACGTCGACGGGAACCACATCGAAACTTTGGGCATGCGAGCCTCGTGTAAAGATCCTGTCGTAGAAATTTAAGACTGACCTCACATATAAACGTATATACTCTTCATATTGCGTTGAAAATCACGCGACGCAACATAACTGAAATATCCATGGAGTAATTAAATTTAACATCTGAAAGTTTTCGTGGAAACGTATAAACCATTTATGGAAGAAATCCTACTGCGAATAATAGATTCGCGAAACAATTTATTGAATGAAATCTGTTTCGTTAATCATTCGAAGATGAGTTTATTGAATCTATTTAATTATATTCTTTACGTTACATCTCCAAAAGACTTTGCATTTTGAAAAATTAGATGAAATTAGTCAATTTTCACGATTTTCACATATAATGTATTATAGCTTCTAATGTGGTGAACAAAAGATGTTATAGACACAAGGCTTAATAATTTTTTAGCTATAGTACAAATTTGTACTCATAGAGTACTTTTGATACACCATAACTAAGTAATTATCCATTGTTGAGTCCTGCGTCTATAATATCTTCTGTTCATCACATTTTAATAACGTTTTCGTAGCGAGTTTGAGCCGACCTGGATTGGATTAATGACGTTACATGCACTACTATTGGTTGACGTTACATGTTCTACCAATAGTAGAGCATGCAACGTCATTAATCCAAACCAGATCGGTTTAAACCTGCTACGGCCGGAAATGCTATAAGCCACATTATACGTAAAAATTAATTCATTCCAATTTTCTACATAATTAATCCTTTGAATTATTAAAATAAACTTAGTATTCATTTTTTATACGACTTATTTTAGTTCCTTGAAATTAATTAGTTACCTTTTAGTCAACATTAAATAGACCCAACATCAATAACTTTGTTACAGATTTTAATATCATCTTCAAAAGGTGAATGGAGATCGTAACCGCGTAATGTACAGCGGCACTTCTATTGCCACTCTCGATCTCCGTACTAATTAATAGCTGCGTTCAGTAGAAAAAGCAGTTTTGTAACTGCTTATTATAAAATTCTTTGATACGATTGGCCTTGCCCCTAGTTCTTCACTACATCTAAATGTATAAACAATCATATCAAAGAATCGTACAATAATTGCAAAGCTGCTTTTTCGTGCAATACAACCAGCTCAACTCTAATTTCAAATTTTCTGCTACTTCGGAAAGCGGTCGTTCTTTTCAATATAAAATATTCGACACGAGAGTTCCTTTCCTGCAGATTGTGTAAAAAATAGATGCGTGCTAATAGGGAACGAGAGGTGACGAGGAGAAACGTCGTGGAGGAGAATTAAGGGAACCTTGGCAAGTGAATTATGCAAGCGTTTTCGTGTGCGCTAGCACAGGGATCGAAGGGCTTAGTGAATAAAATGAATCGCGGAAGACATCCGCTTTAATTCACGTGGCTGGTATTCGTGTATCTGCGCGTCGTCAGTCGGCAGCGAACTCATGCGACAAGCGTTACAGCTGTAGATGCGAGAGGAGAACATAAAGCGGCTTATATCTCCTGTAACGTGGCGAGACCCATCATCCCCCGTACCGCTGTAAACCTATATGCAATCCGTGCTAGTGGAATGACCCAACACTAGTCCCGGCACGCCATTAACTCCTCTCCACGTGCAATCCACTGTACGTGTACAATCCGTCGTACGTACAATCCGTTGTATTTCTAGAATGTTACGAATATTTTACTGAACGGAGCTTATACACGCGCAGGAGCTCTGTCTATAAATTTAATACGTTCTTCCACCGATGCGTGGAAGTACCATTTTCATTGCAACGAACGTTAAATCCTTGATCCTTTCAACGAGAGTCATGAAGTCCTATCTGACAGAGTTATTAAGGTTCGACTTAATCACGGGATTATGTTTATTGAATTAGAGAGTAAGTTTATATGAAATTAATAACAGCAAAATCTTTCCTTTTCAGCCAGAAATGATTGATCGATCGACGTTGAATCAGCATCAATTCGACATCGATCGATCGATCATTTTTCGCTGGATAATTATTTTTGCTTTTCGATTAATTTTAGGTCAATTTTATTTCAACGATTATTTTTCACAACTTTTCGATCTAATGAGCAAAATGCTCGCTATCGGGAACGAAACTTCCTTCTTATTATATGTATCTCGATTGGAAAGAAAAATCGACTCATTATTCATCAAAGAACTTATCGTTAAAATTTGCTGTACCGAAGATAGGATACTTTACATGTATAAAATATTTTAATCGCCCATTGGTGCCCTTTCCTCCCTTCTCGCGTTTACTATAAAAGAGTGGAGACTGGGCGTACTTCTCTGAAGTGGAAAGATCGAAGAGCTTCGAGTAGTATAGTGGATTTTGGCTTCCGATAAAATGAATTATTAATCCCTCTAATTCATTTCGCGAGTGTTATCATGCGCAAATTAGACCTCGATAAGTGCGCGCCATGGCTAACGCGAGATTATAATTATTCATCTCCTCATTAAGCAGCATTTCGCGTTAACAGCATTTCGCAGAACGTGGGCCGAAAGCACGCGCGGGTGTGCTCGTGAGAAGATAAATAAATAAATAGATAAAGGTCGAAAAATTGATAGGGACCGATCACAGTAATTAAAACGGACAGTCCTCCATGAGCGTCGGATGGATCCCGCAGAAATTCCGAGCCCGCATATCGCGCAATCCGGGATCCGTTATTAATAATCGATGCCGACCCTCTCTGGGAAAGTGGGGGTGGGGACAACGGGGAAGGGGGGAGAGAGAGGGAGGAGTGCGTCGAAATTAATCGGGGAAAAGTTCTCTTCGTTCCTCATAAAAGCGCGCGAGGCCACATATTCTTCGAATTAGTAATTAAATAACACTCAGGCGCGATACTGAACGAAACTTCCGGGTTAATAAGAACTTTCGAACTCCGCGTGCTAGCACGTCGATTCTGCCAGCTATTTCATGTTGAAAACTTGGCGCAGACGTGCCCTTAACTTTCTGCTTCGAAATAACTAATTCAATTAGTATATCAGTGCTAGTGTGGGGTTAACTACGTCTTCGCAAGTATACGTAATCCACGTTCCAGGCTTAACTTTGACACAGCGTATCCGCTCTTGAACTTTCGTTTTAGGCTGGTCGGCCAGTCGTCCGGTTCCGGAAGAATGATTGCCAAAGTATCTTCTGATTACCCACTTAAGAGTACGAGACGTCGTGTTTATTTGCTTAATCAAAATTACTTACTTATTCAACATGTTATTTGCTTGACGAATTTTATATGTCTTATAAGTCATATTACAATTTTCGTTACTATGAGCATATATAATGATAAAATATTGTACGATATGTATAATTAAATAAAATTGAAATAAAAATATGAATAATTGAATAACGAAAAATTATATGAATAATTTTTTTTATTTTACCGAGGCTCGATTGCACCAACGTTACTTTGATTTTAAGCGAGGAACTTTTTCTGTTTCCGTTTCTTTTTGGCTTCAAAACGAGACAGATAGAGTTTTAAGTCTCGCTTAAAGTCAAAGTGATGCAACTGGGTCCTAATTATCTAACTGTCGTTCGAAATTTTATAGATATTATATGGAATTTATCTTCTGCGACTATTTTAAGAAATTTTGATATGGATATAAATAATGACTGTGTACGCGTAATAAAATTTCCATGTGAAATTTGTTGGACAATGTACAATGAATAGTCTCTTATTTTGACTTACAAACCTCACGAAGTGTTAAATTTTGATTTTAAATTTTGATTGAAATTGTATACATACATGATTTCTAAGAAGACCATATGTATATGTATATGTATATATATATATATATATTGCGGTCCAAAAATGGTTGTGGTAAAATCACCTTTCATATGTAAAGCGGTTTTTAGTTTTTTTCGTTATATTTCAAAAATTTATTTAAGATATCAAAAATGTTTTATACAAAAATTTTACAATAAAATTACTTCTTTTTATTCACATCAATAATATGATTATTTAAATTTAAGAAATTAAACAAATTTTTTTAAATTATTTTTTTTCAAAATATTAGATAAATCAAGGTAATTTTATTATAAAACTTTCATATAAAATATTTTTTTATATCTTGAATAATTTTTGAGATATAAAAAGAATAAAAAAAAAACTGAAAACCTCTTTACACAAGAAAAGTGATTGATCCTGTTTTTGGGCTACAACTAACATTTTTTTAATTCATTTATTTATATACAAAGTAATCTATGCAAAGTTTCATTAAAATCAAAATTTGACTTGGCTTCTAAAATAATTGTTTCCTTGCAAAATGATCAATTCAATTTACGATTCTACTTGTTCGCATGTTTATACCAATGTGGCTGTAAATTAAGGAGAACGACGAGCGGGATGACCGGACGGCCTTCCGCTAGAGAATTCGACATTGTCGAACTTGTCGAAGAAATACGAGCAAATATCCGGTCAACCGAGTAGTCCGTATGCAGATTTAACGAGCACGAAATAATCGATGGCACCGACTCCATTTGTACGCGTGGCACAAACTGCGAGTTTTATCTCGTCGCGAATAGTATCATAGGACAATAACGTGACGTGTTGCGTACATCCTCCTTCTCCTTCACCGTAAGTAGTAGTACGCATTGCGTGTCAGCCGTGATGACGAGGGATTGAAATGCAATTTCACACGGGTGTAGTTCTCGAGGCAAAACCATACAAGTCGCAAAGCAGGACGCGAATAAAAGCGGGGCCGTGACGGCAGGTAGACTCGCATTTCCGCTTAATCTCAATCGCATCCTCGACGGTGCCTGGGATTTCCCTCTTGCCCTTCCAACCTCGCCAACCTCTTTCTCGCGCGTTTTCCACCCTCCCTTCGGTGACTCTCCTCACCCGCAGTAAATATCCGATAATCTATATCCCGTGGATACAACGAACGTTTATATCCGCGGGAAATCGCAAGTCGCGTAACCGAAAAACTAATCGAAAACTTGAGAACTAACCGGAAAGCTTATCGAAAGCGTTCAGCTTTCCTTCTCCATCTCCTCTCTCTCTCTCTCTCTCTCCTTTCCCTTCTCGCAAAGCTTGAATTTCCCAGCGGCGCTTATGCAACACGCTTATCTCGAATTGTACTATATAGGTGAAATTTTGAGAATCTTGATAAAACGGGTACGTTTACAGGGAACTCATCGGTTCACATTCCTATCTCACATTTGCGGCTTCGAATGTGGCTATTCAAAGTTACAGAGATCGCGTTTGATTTAATATAGTTATACGTTAGAGAAGCAGTAATGAATAGCGTTTCACCTTCGATTAAAAGATCACTTCTAAATCAACGTTATTTTTTGATCGTTCAAGTGACGTTGATTAAAACTAGCGCTGAATGAACAATAGTTCATTCAATTTAATTTTCACAGCGCAAAAGTCGATGAGAAGAAAGAAGATTCTTGAACTAAAGAATAAAATTGAAATATTCTATCAGCATATATATACATTGTATAATTGATCACTTAATTAATTTTTTTTTGTAAAGGAAAACGCAAAAACCTCAGTAGACATTTAACATAAAAAAGAAGTAAAGTAAATGTTTGTATTATTTATTGTTTCTTCTTTCCATTTCTTTCTTTCTTTTTTGATTTTTTGGCGAAGTTCACTCTTCGTACTAATCGTATTTCTCTTGTTATGCGAAAAAATATGGAGGCTCTTATAAAATACATCAATATTTACTCACGACAATTCGATGTATTTCATTGATTAAATCGGGTGGCCGAAAAGTCTTTCGATTAAAGTCGACGTTTCTTTTCAGTCGCAGGAGGGTTCGGTACTGTGTACAAACGCGCGATGGGAATGAGGACGTTCCGTAATATGACTCGTAACATCAAACGAGTTCGTGTTGCGTCCCGTCGCGCCGATCGGTGCGCAGCGACCGACGCGACGCACAAAAGACGCATCGCGCGACCCGTACAAGAGATCGTGCGTCGACGGTGCGAAATCCGCGCAAACTCTCACAAAGGACGGGGTTGGATAACACGGGTGTGTCCCCATCCTCCCGTGCTCGTTCACTGGACGCGTCCAGCATAGGGATGGAGGCTTACTGCCGATTAGCTATATCTCACTTTTCGACAGCTGGCGATTGAAATGCCGGCAGACCGATGTGAAGCGAGAATGTAGGAGAGGAGAGAGAGAGAGAGAGAGAGAGAGAGAGAGAGAGGGAGGAGCTGGCGAAACGAAGATCAACTAGACTCTCGTGTATGCGTGTACAAATGTAGCTTCTCGGAGATTCGCATTCGCATCGATCTCGTTAACTACAGCAACAATATTTCGCCACGATAGTATCGTTCATATGCGCGCAGCCCGGATCTGGCCGGTCGGTCGATCCGAAAGTAGCCGGGTTCTCGCAGGTGCTGGGGATACCTGGTACCTTTGGTAAGATATTATACGATGCTCTGTGCGAGCTAACGGCTTCCTTTATTGGCATCCTGACTTCGGAACGGATGACATCAATGTAGTCGAAGGACTGGCTTTTACAATATTTCAACATTATTCGTCGTAACTTTTTAATTTCTAATATAAAACTTGACGTGGGGGGGGGGAGGGGGGAGCGATAATATATTATATATAAGATTGAACTTGAATTTTTGCTAAAACGAAATTGTCTTAAAATCGAGTTAAAGTCCTGCATACGGCTTTCTCAATATGATTACATGGACTTTTTATGATTACATGTAAAAGACATCTTACGAGTTATAAAAAATAATAGGGAAAAAAACGATCGTTTGCTTAGAATAGCGTCTCACGAACAGCCTTGCATTAATCATTTCGGTTTATAGAGACGCAATGTGTATCACTACGGCGAATCAGGAATTCCATCTCACACGAATGAGATACGAGATGCCTACACGATTTACATCTGGTGGGTGATTTTACGACGCTCGAGATCGAGAGAGATATAGGAACAGGCGTGATAAGAACACGCGAGGAAAACGTAAAAGGAGTACTTTCGAGATGGTTAATTAACGAAGGACGAAAGCCAGATCTCAGCCAAGAAAAAGAAATTACAATCTAAACTCTCTCTCTGCGAAACAAAGAAAAAACAACTAAGCGGTCAAATTTAGTTTAATCAGTGGTGTAAGAAAATCTCAAGAAAGTCACATCTTACACATAACACATACAAACATACACACACACATACATTGTTAGCCAATATTAACACTTATTAGTATATAAACAATGATTTTCCAGTCTTTTACTATACATAGTGAGTTCATGTCCCAAATCAATTTTCATTACTTTTAAGACTTTAACAAATATACAAAAATTATTAAGCAGTTTTTGCATGTACTTCAATAATCTTTAGAAAGTATTTATAAGGCCGTGTATTTTTAAAAAAGTTGTAAATAAATATTATAATTAATTACTTAATGATCCTAGTTTTTCAAAAAAAGGGACATGTGCAGGACACGAAATGATCTAATCATATGTATTACAAGTCAATTTCAATTCACGAGGTTACGAATACTTGTTGGTGGGAGATATCAAATCAACCGTAAATAAAAAAAAATAGCAGTAGTAAATAAAGAAAGTTAAGTGAATAAATTTTGATTGACCGCAGATCTTTTTTATCTGTGTACTATTCTTGCCAGTCACACACGAGCGCATTTCTGAATGAATGACAGGACCTGCGAGATTCAATCGATCGCAAAGACTTTACGGTTTTGTGTGTGTGTGTGTGAGTGGTTGAGAGATTGAAATACCGACGCTCTAAAAAAAGGCAAGATGAGCAGATAGAATGACTGCGTTCTTTATACACACGCGTAACAGTGACCGAATTCTCTTTTCGCAAAGCCAAAAGTATACCTTCGGTTCTTCCGCAATTTTCACCGGTCTCATATATAATCTTGAAATGAGCTTCTTACGAATTAAGAAGTTCATTCGAAAAGTTGTACGTGGCAAGCAATGATTTCGTGCAATTATATTTTGTACCTTTCGATTTCTATTTTCACAGCATCATTTCTTCAGATTACTATACTTCCATGCAGAGCTTCCCAATTTATCGCACGTGCTGTCATTTATGACTTCCCGGTCCAATCTGAAATTAGTTTTGACTTGATGAAGGCATAATTTATTAATTTTAATTTTAAAACTTATTAAATTTATGATAAAAAACCAATGTGATATTAAACTACTTATTATTTATATCATTAAGCGTTCGTAACGCGTTATTTATTTCTCTATTATTAATATAATATATTTCTTATGTATCTCGTAAAAAATACTTGCTATATTTTGATTATTTATTACCCGGAGAAATAATTATTATCCACATTTATATAATTTCCATATGTTTTATAATATGTTTCAAAAAGCGTGACACATATTTTTATTTAAATCTATACATCTGTCTTCAAAAATAATTTTAAATAAGTGAGTGGATACAGATATAGATTTATGAAAAACATGTGTTATACTTTTTAAATTAAAAGTAGTTTAATTTTACAGCTTCATAATTTACTTTTTGTGCGAAATAGAATAAAAAATTCTTTTAGGGCGGATCGAACAGATCGCGCTTAGCACGTAACACAATTGCGCTCGCAAAACAATTGCAACCGTCTTTGACGAAGGTTTTTCGGCCAGCTCGATATCTCGGATCGATCTCGACGTAAAAATCTCAGCCCAATTCCCTCGTTCGGTAAATCCCCGTCGGATGTTAATTCTTCTCGTAGAAAATGTGCGCACCACGCGCAATTTGTATCACGCTGGTGCAACCGAGTCGACGGTAATCGAGCTCGAGAAATCGATTGATTGGAAAAGAATTAAGGGTGTTCTTTTTACCTCCACTTTCGCGTTCGCGCCAGAGACAGCTTCGGTAGCTTTCGCGCTACACAATAAGAAAAAGCTCGGGAAAAGCTCCGTTTCCGTCTAGCAGATTCGCTCCGCTGGGTGTATCGAATGAACACATGTCATCTCGATAAGGAAGTTAACGGAATCGCCACTGTTTACCTCGACTACTTTGCCTTGTATCGTATTGTATATTTTCTACCGATTACATGACGCGTGTTCGATAACGTAATAAATGCCAAAATAGATCCGAAAATATTGTAAAGCTCCGCAAAGACTTTTTCTTTAAAAATGCTTTATAAACGTTTTTTGAAATCTCTTCTCTTTCTCTTTCTCTCTCTTCTTTCTTCTCTCTTTTCTATTTTCTATTTTCAATTTTATAAAAAAATATATAATTTTTGAGCATTTTGTTATTTTAAACTTAAAGAATGAAATAATTCTTTAAAACTTTGATGTTTCTATTGACCTCATCTCATTGTCAAGCGAAAACAATTTGCATTGTTTACAGCACAATTAGGGCGTATACGTGATATTTTTGCACAGACTGTCATAATTGATTCAACCGCTTGATTACTTGGGCTGAAAACTTTAGATTTTTATAGAGCATCGAGAATTTTTAATTAATACTTTAATGGTTCCGAAGAAATCTAGCTCTCTTTATTCTATAAAATATAATTACTGACTATTTAATATAATTACTGACTATATAATTATTATGTATTTCTCATGTATAAAAATATATCTTCTATTTGTTTTTTTTTACTTCAAAGCGAATTTATAAAATATTTCATTCATGTTATATTCAAGTACACGCAAAGCAATTCATGCGAAATTATTTTTCGGAAATCATTTGAACGAAAAAAAAGCTAATCTTGAGACAATAAACGGCGAACGAAGAAAAATTATTTTTGTGTGTGTGTGAAAAGCCAATTGAACACGTTCTCTAATCTTTTCACAAAAGAATATTCTACTTGAAGAAAATTTAAGAATTCAAAAGAGTTCCACTATCGTTATTATTTGCTATTATTATTAATTAATTAGTCTGATTATTAAGTGTTTGATATTTTTATAGAATTATCACTCTTCAAATTAATGATTAATCATATCGTTAACGAATATGTTTTTATACCAGATAATATTTATACGTATTTACGGTCACTTCAAGTTTAATCTAACTTTACGACTCAGAATGGTCACGCAAACCGTGCATTAACGCCAACGATGGACTTAACGTAGGTTTGAAATCTTTAAAGCATCGACGTTAAGACCGTCAGATTACGGATAATCCCTCATTATGCTCGATATATATTTCTATTCACGTTTACTTCCTTTGCTCGTTTTGCACGATGAAAAAAATGGTATTCAAAGTTTCGACTAAAATTTAATTTTCACATTAATGTCGAAATTGACGAGGATAATTGAAATCGTTTGGAAAGAGAATACTTTCTCTAAAGTGAGCTAAACTCTAAGAGAATAAAGGATAAGTATGTGCAAAGTTAAAATACTGTGTAAAACTATACTCTGGAAATCATGTTTAATTAGTTAACTATACGAATGAGATCTCTTATACTCATTGTTAGCTATGTATAATTTTTTTAGCTTCTCCAATAAAGTAACGCATAAAAGCACTAATAACATTTTTAATTTCTCAATTATATTTTTTTAGAATAACATGTACAATATCAGAATCATAATGAATTCTAAAAACTTTTACACAATTCGCAGCCTGTGGCATTTTGGAGAACTAATGGATTTCGAAATGTTTGTAAAGAAAATAAAATACGATTTTTTAAATAAACCGTTTCGTTAGGCTATGGGCAATTTTAATCTAATTAAGATCAATTATTCCTTATCGTAATTAGTTTTAGCGAATTAAACTGCTGGGATTAATTAACAAAATTTCGTTGTTCATTAAAATTCTAGTTCATTCTGTTCTTTAAACATTTCAATTCAAAGTTTTATTATCAATAATATATATAATATTGAATATCAAGAAATTACAATGCGCGGTGAATTCTTTCGAACTTTTTTCACAGGAAAAAAAGTTGACTTCAGTTTCATCATAGAATTTAAAATTATAATGAGGGTTGGAGGTTCTGGGATACTCTATTTACTTCCGACTGATCTCTCGTAAGAAAAATGCCGCGTCCCGGCATTTCGCATTACAGACAATTTCTACGCATAATATAAACGTAACTCGCAAGATTCGTTTAAAAAAAAAAAAAAGGAAATATCAAGCAATACTTTTGCAACATTTATCTTCGTGGTTATCAGGGATTGGCGAAACTCACGAATGTTACGTCGAACGTCAGACCTCGTCGTCTAGGAGGAAGTTCGCACACGAATCGCATACGGCTTAGAAACGTTTCTGGCGTACTGTACTTTTGATGTGAGCGATCGATGCGCGAATGGTTTGCGTACTTCGGTTTGGCATCAAAGCCCGCCGTCGGGGAAACTAGTTGATCAAACAAACAAAATTCGAAGAAATAGTTAAAAATGTTCCGAACTGGTGAGTAACTTTGCGTCGCCGTTGCCAGAAGCCGTAACGTTGTAGTTCATCTCCCGTATATAAGCGGGTATTGATTTTTCGCAGTGAGTTTCTCCGCTTGGCCATCGTATTTCGACAATCTCGTCTCTCGCACGGATAAGACGGTTTTTCTGAAAACCGCTGATCCGATATTCCGTCAACGATAATCCGCGGCTACGAAATTCCGTGCCTAAACGCGTCGACTCATGGCGACACGGTCATTGAAAAATTGGAGAGGACCTCGCTTTGTTGCTTTTGCGCCATTTTCTCGTCTCTCTTTATCTTCCTTTTTTTTTTATATATATATATATATTTTCACCGGAATATTCGTTACGACACAATATGTGTTTTTGTTGGAATTTTAAATACGAGAAAACTCGTGCGCGCGAACGCAAAATATTTTCCTTGTCTCGCGTGGCCGCAGTGTAAAAAATTGAAGGGGAGCTAATTGTTCCCGCGCTGAGGCAGATTAACAATGAACGAACGTGAGAGCGCGAATATTGCCGGGACGTTATCCGTTTTTGGCAGCGCGCTGCGCCGCGCCGCTCGCGTGGATATTGTCCACGATAGCATTCACATAGCGATAAGTCCGCGAGCAAAATCCGTGAATGTCGAAGTTGCATAATTATGTAAATTATTGGCAACGAGTGCGCATTCAATTACAATCGGAACCATTAAGTATTTAATATCACTCGTGAACGCGTAATATTACGTCATGCTAAATTGAATGATTTAAAAGAACATTCCAATAACTGCGAATCCATTATATACACAAAACGTGATTATAACGTAATTGTGAACGTATCAAATGAACTTTTCAAATAATGAAATGGAAACGCAAAAGGACACGCGAGATGTGTACGCACAACGTGATTAAGATATCACGAGAGATATCACATCTACGTAACAAATCAACAAAGTTTAGGGAACGCGTTAATTATTCGCGCACGTGTTTAATTTGTTTTCACATCGTTAAAAACGCGCCGTTGTAAATTACGATTATAACCGCAGGATGCGTATTGTATTTTCGTACTTCACTAACGTTCAACAATTCTCGCGTTAATAATTCGATACGATATGACGGTATCGATAACGTGCTAACAATGCTGCCGCAAAATCGTCACAACAGATGCTCGAGAATCCATCTGTAACTAAACGTGGCGCGAGAGAAGAGCGGGGAATCCATTTTTACGCTGTCCCAGTGTAACTCCCCATTTATCTTCCACCTGCGCCCATCACGTACTTGTCCGGCGAGTTCGAGAGTTCGTAGCAGGAGACGGATGTCTCTCGCGAAAATCAGACCCGAAAGATCGATCGAACGGCGAAAGAGCTAGCCGCGTTTCTGTCTTTACGTCTTCCTCCTACGTCGCCGACTCCTCTCCGGATTCTTCGCATCGCTGATCTGCTTATTGGCGTGTCGCGGTCGACTAATCTATCTTAATGTGAACCCATCAGCAACTGTGATTTTCCGGACGCTTTATTCACTGTTTGTTTTCTGACACTTTCCGTACGATTATTCTGTAGTCACAAATGCAAACTGATTGCAAGATAGAAGTGTTTTTGAAAGTTATCCAAATATCATAAATTCAATAAATACGCTCTATAAATAAAAGTTCTTTATTGAAGATTTTCTCGAAAAATTATTGATAATAAAGAGTTTGAGAGATATAAAAAAGATATAAAAAATGTAAAATATTTTTATTCAAAGTAAAAATAAATTTTTCTTAGTGGAAAAATTCCACATGGATGGAAGATGTTTAAAAAAAAATGTAGAAATGCAGACAGACGTGATTAATTTTAAGTAAATTTTAAGAGTTTCCTTTCAAGAGGGTAAGTAATTGCTGCAGTAAGTAATTGAGAATTAAATATTACGCTATGCGGTTTCCTTCGTCGATAAACATTTTTTTTTCAAGAACATTACACTCTCGTGCTCTCGTGAAGGCACTAACACGACAGACAAACGACGTCGCGACGTCTGGAATGTCGGAATGGACTCATCGGACGACCGCACAGAAGACGGATGCTCTTCGCAGAAATCAGACTCGATGGATCGATCGAATGAGGAAAAACCTGCCCCCATTTCTTACTGTCCCATACTGTCCCAGGCTATCTCGTCCCTTTTCCTTCCCTTCCAATGTTCTCTCTCTCTCTCTCTCTCCTCCCTCTCTTTTTCTCTTTCTCTCCTTGATCTTTGCGATCCTCATACGATGGACCGTGCACCTTTCTTATCGTATACGGTACGGGCAAACTCGTCCATTGATGTCACACAGGGACACCCTCTCAAAAGCGACAAACGCCACTCGCGAAAATCAAACGCGAAACATCGATCAAATGCGGGAAAACTTTCTCATCATTTTCTGACATTAAAGTTTTCGAAGGGTATTTTCGTTTTACGATGTATTTACTTTGATTAAGTCGATGTGGCATAGATATCTTTATCATTTTCCATATTTTCGATATTTACCAGCAGAACTTGTATTATCCTCACAATTCGCAACATTTGAGAAAAAGATAAAAATTTCATTCAAACAAAACGTATTACTCGAACGAAATATTGTTCGAAAGATAAAAAATTAGATTCATTTTGGCCTTCAGACATTTTGTTGATAAGAACTGTCATGTATTTTGTCTCTCGTTATCGTTCGCGCAATAGAGACTATGGAGATGCGTAGCGCTTCGAATGTTCTCTAAAATTTATAACCCTTCACGAGATTTTCCCAAAAGAGTAGTTTGCAATTTTGAGTGTCACGAACACATTTTATACTGTATAACTTTCACCGTTATCGGAATTTTTTCGCTGTTCATTTACTTCTTAGAAAGTTTACGTTAATTGTGCTTGCCAAATAGTCTTTAAATGGTCGATACGGGTAATCCCACTTCCTCCAAATCGTGAAATTTTTTGTTCTAATCAACGGCACGTTGTTAATGGCATTTCCAATAAAAACCCCTGGAGTGTGTTTTGTTTCTTCGTATTTGTTTCTTATTTCCTGCGACTCGGTGCGTCGTTCTCGTGATACCAAGATACCAAGATACCACCGTGGCGAAACATTCAGTATCTTGACGGGGGGTTCTCCTTATCTGTCCGAGGAATTTCAATTTAGAACCACCGCTAACAAGGACTCGAGGTCCAATCCACGAAACCTATACCTATACAATCGCCTGCATCTCGCCATAGCATATCAAGGAAGCTTTTGTTGCTGCGGTACTGCGCACTTTGGAATTCGCATCCGGTTGACGTACGAGTGAGAGAGATTCCGATATGACGTTTATTTTTCAACTGCGTCTGCGTACTTATATCTGCAGAGCTGTGCTATTTCAACTTTACGCTCGAATTCCTGTTAGCAATACTATCGTCGATGCTGATATAATTGTTACAATAATACGTATATAATTGCAATTATCATAATTACGGTTGAATTACACGCATGATGTCCGATAAATGTTACATTCATTTATAATGAATACATGCTGTATTCCTTTTTTATATTTATACATTGTTAGTGTTCATTTTTTTTTTCATTCAAACTGTTATTCATGTGTACTTTCGTAAAATAGAAATATTAATTCTTTGATTACATGTGCTTAGTACATAAGATGTTTTTTTTATAACCTGACGGAGATTTCTGCGAAATAGCTTGCACTACGTTCTATGAAAAACTAAAGCGCCTACAATTTTTTTTCAGGCTTTCTAGGATTAAAGTCAGCTCACACAATCGCCGGGAGTTTTGGAGCCGAATGTTCATCCCGAAAATCAAACCTGAAGGATCGATTGAACGGAAAAAAGCGCCTTCCCATCCCTAAATTCCTTCAGCCCCGAACGATCCTCTAAGCCATATAGGGTGACATACAATAAAAAATACTTATAAGATGAAATCACATTCTCGAGAGGGAAGAAGATTCATTTATATGCGCGTTGAAAAGCACCTTTTTGCCAATAATTAAATGATCGTTAACATTAATCGAATTCTAAATTTTATGTGCCTCATGACGAAGGTCGCGTATATACCACGTTATCTCGATCTAGGAGTATCAAGATACATTTATAATGCTAAACGTAGGATATGGATACTGATTATGGATTCATGTTCTCTCTCCTCTCTTTCTCTCTCTTTCTTTCTCTCTCTAGTCGCTTGAGGGGATATCATCTCAAAAAGCGCAATAAATAACGATTTATCCTCTATCTCTCTATCTCTCTTTTGAATTCATTTTACAAATAATTTCCACGTATCACATGACATCCTGTATATACACGCGAACATGTACCATGTTCATTGCCTGTACGGTCCACTGCGCTGTAAACGGCGACTCGCACTTTTCTCTCATCCTCGAGAGAAAAGACGAGCCGGTTGGCTCCTCGTCGCGTCGTAAGATATTCGTTCAAGTGGGCACGTCGCGTGTGTGCAAAGCGCACTGCTGCAGGTACTACACGGTATGGTGCGGCTCGATGCTGATCGCGCGGAGCTTGACCCGCCGCCCACTGGAACGAGGAGGAGAAGAGAGAGAGAGAGAGAGAGAGAGAGAGAGAGAGGAACCGAAGGGCGGAGGAACCTGTGTCCTCTCCTGTGGAGGATCAGGAGGTGGCGGACGAGATCGGCGTTTGCCAGCGTTAGTGCCGTAAGGTGGCACTCAAGAGCCTCGTACTACTATCTAAATGACTGGCGACTGTCAGGCCCATGAGGCCTGAATTTAATACGCGAGAGATTTTGGCTCGTGACGCGAAGCTCGCCGCTTTTCTCGCGTACATACGTCCGTACAACCCTTACCCATCCGCACACGTTATATGTACGTCGTACAAGCACGGGTATACACAGTTAGAGACAGATACTTGTAGACATAGGCTCGTTTAAATGCGCGTTTACACACGCGTAGCATAGAAAAATTCACAAGTATGCACTCGTATACGTGTACGTACGTGTTTACATATACAGGCACACGTATATACGCATGTAATCACGATGCGCCTTCGAGCGTGTCCCGCGAGCGTTTTTAGCGGAGCGTGAGCTTTAAAAATGGTACCGCCGGTATCCCGGAGTGGCCGCGTCGTTTGTCACAGAAAATTTAGTGTCATTATGCCTTCCTCTTTTCGCAAACGGCAGCGACAACGACGACGACGACGACGACGACGACGCTGGCGCATCGGAGAACGATTTTCGTGTTTATTATTGTGGCCGGATGGAGCGAGATGCGTGTGTGCGTAAGTGCACTATATGCGTATCCGTATGAACGTGATGAATTTAATAGTACATCGTTACTTTTCAGCTGCGCCAGCATTGGCAATTAAAAACTAAACGTTTCCGGTTATACATCCGTAGATCTATTTTCGTGTTTCTCTCTCCATAACAGATGAACATTTTTTAATAGTTCTATTTGACATAAATTTGACTTAAACGATATACTAAGTATAGTATAAATATGACGTTCGTAAAATAAAACATGTTCAGTAAACGTATATAAGAATTATTAAATTTACGATAATACATCGCAATTTTACAACGGAGAGATGACTACGCGCTGCAAACAGAAAAGATCGCGAAAAATCAACGCTATAAAAACTTTTCGTACACAATTTAATAATTCCATCGACAATTTTAATTCGTAAAAATTAAAAAAAAAAGTATCAACCATTCTCGATGAACAGCATGGTGATAAATGGCACGACGAATGTTACTTTCGCAGATATTTACCGCGCACGAAACAGATTCGAATTATCGATACAATTTTATTTCTTTTCTTTTTTTATATTTTTAGAAAGACGCTTCGTCTTTTCTGCCAGGCGCCGTGTTGTCGAAAATCGATCCGCGAGAGAGACGCGATTATTTATTCAAACGGAATATTTAGCACGTTCGGTTAACGTTCGTCAAAATGGATCGGATCACTAAAAACAATCGTTGTAGCTCGATAATCGGCTTATCAATTAACGTCTGTCAGTTAAAGTGCATCGTTCATTCTTTTCTGAACAGATCATGCCTATGTTATTCGCCATCAAAGAGCGTAACTCTTTCAGCATCACCGCAAAGAGAATTGAGCGCTGTCGAGGCGTTGCAAAATGAAATATCGAATTCTATCTCTGGGGGATACCGTTCATCCTTAAAGCCCATTCTTTGTTAATTCCGCGAATTGCTAATGCTCGTACACGCGGACCGTAATGTAAGGGATGCTTCCACGCCGCGCACTAATTATTCAATATTCGCGGGAATAAGTCCACCTTTGTGACTTGTTATTTAATTAATTCAAGTGGCGAATTCCTGATACGAATCGATACGACCCCCTTCTCGGATATTTAAATAATCTTTCATCGAGTGTTGTCGCTCCGCATGGATAATTGTTATTGGCTGATTCTCTCTTGAATAAATTGAAATGGGTTAATGTGGTCACGTCGACAGGAAAGTACAGTACGATCACGTAAGCATTTTTATACGTGTAACAATCGATAGTCGGAGGGAATTCATTTGAGTTGCGCTAAAAGTCTCTTTTTCTCAATCGCATAATCGAGCGACCATCTTCTTTGTACGCAAACGCGTCTCTTGTGAAAACCTCTAGAAACACAGAGATGGTCCATTTATATACTATTTGATTGCCAGGCCGGCTTTTAAGAGCTAGAGGACCGTTTATACAGAAGCGCGAAACAAGCACGGTACGACTACCAGGAGGTGGCAAGAAACTGGGTCAAGTAATGTCTCCGACGTTCTTTCTTTCTTCCTTCCCCTTCCCCGTCCCGCCCTTTTTTTCTAAAACGATCTTGACTACTCGCGCGCACTATGTTCTCTTAGCGTATAATAACCGAGTACCCCCGCACGCGCATCCCCGAACACGAAAGTTCGCTAATGCAGTCGGAATTTCCAATTCGTGGCAAACTTTTTGCCACGTCGCTCGTTAAAAAATTCCACGCCACAAACGTGCAAGCTGAATTTTTCATAAAAATATCTTCGCGAGCCTCTCCGCCGCGCCGGTCTCGGTGGAGTTCATCGGCGTCGTCGGCCTCGCCTGGGCTCTCAGACCGGGTTTTACGGAAACCCTCCTCTCCTACCTATTCCCCGATGCCGAAAAATTCCATATAGGAACTTATGGTATCGGGCGAAATCCGCATGGATCCAAATATATTCCGATGGGATTTCTATCCAACTTTATCCGCCCTTATCCAGTTACCTACCTCTCGATACTATCCGATTTAATATGATACCTTTCCCGGAAGCTCAAAAATTTTAGTATGTCATTATTAAAGCCAGTATTCATATAGTTCGTATTCATATAGTTCTTAATTGTAAAATCGTCTCAATGCAATGTCTTGAGATGCTAATACTTTCTGACATGTCAAGCACTAGCTTAAGATCATCTCGAAATTTGAGAACGTCTACGGATTCCATCCTAAGACAAGGCTGAAAAAATTGCAAAGATACTTAACCCCTAATCCCTCATATTAGGATCTTATTTCGACCCTTAATTTGTCAATACGGTTCTGAACAACTCGCTTCCTCTGAGCTTTAAACTTGCTTTAACCTACATCCGATTCCTTTCAGGTAATCGCGTCATTTATCATCGTATCCGAGATTAAGAGACATCCAGTGCGACATAAAAGTACGCGCGAGGTAGGAGAGTAAACGCGCATCTCGATCTTCGGCCGGCGCCCCTTGATTCGTCAATATCGCCTTGACCGCCAGCTCTCGCGGTTGTACCGAGAAGAACTCTGTACTCTGTGCACGAGAGGGGCCCGGTAAAGGATCGACGTCGACGTTCCCGCGACGGTCCGTCGCGAATGCGGCCGTAATTAAGCGCGGCATTTCCGCTTCTCTCAGATCCATCGTCAGCGCGTCGCGCTTGCTCGCGGTGCAAGCATCGTCCCACCCATCAGCAACGGTCCGCGCGTTCATTACCGAATCAATTCGTCGGTCCACGCGTTTACCGGAGACCCGTGTACGGCCGAGGCGCCATCGCGTCCGCGTTACGGCACTGAGGGGCCGGAAGGGGATGTTCGCGTGGATGGTGGGGCACGAGCAGCTGGGGCGGCCTGGAGCCCGGAGTCGTGAGCCCGCGATATCTACCCCGCGCCAGGTCTGGGTTTGGCCGGGTCGCGGCGGCGGCGACGGCGGCGGCGGTGGTGGCGACGACGATGGAGAGGTGGTTATACGATGGTAGTGGTAACGGCGGGGGGGGGGGGGGGGGGGGGGGGGGGGGGGGGGGGGGGGGGGG
>NW_011627193.1:1692954-1720931 GCF_000204515.1 Acromyrmex echinatior
CGCATCCAACTTCCATATACCCTCTCCTACTCCTTCTCTGATGCGTTTTGGCCGCCCCGTTCGGTCCGCTACTACTGCGTTCGTTCGTTCGTTCGTGTATCCCCGGCCGAGAGAGCTTGTGCAGAGTGCTCGCCAACGTCTGCGAGACCCGTGTCGCGCACAACTCTACACGGAGAATAAACGTCTCGCGCCCTCATCGTCCGCGAACGTTCTCCTTTTTCCCTAAAAATCGTGCCAGATCCTTTCACAGCGCGCGAACAGTCCTCCGCGAACCTCCAATCTATCCTCGCCCTTTCTCACTCTTCGCCCTTTTCCGGTTTGGTTAGCTAGCCGGCCGGTTGAGAAAAAAAGGGGGTACCCGGTTGTCCGGGTGACATCGGTGGACAGGAAAGGCTCGTTCGCATCGCGGAACCCTGGGATATTAAAGTTCGCTCGTGTTGAGTTTTTCTGGTCGCACGACGTGCACGAGAGACACGCGTGTCAGTCCACGCGTTTATCGAGGTGAGAGAATTCCGTGTTGTGTATAAACGACCGCGCCGCTGGAACCAGCGGATCCTGTTAGGAAGACGGCGATGTCTACACGGCTAATGCGGCTGATGATGACAACGACGAGGATGCACGCTCGGCATGGGATGAGAAGCGACGACGGCGATGGGAAATTGTGTGCGCAGTGAACTCGCGAACTCCGTGTATCTCCGTAACTCCGCTATCGCTATATCGGCGACGACGGCGAAACTGCGTGCGTGTGAATGCGTGCGTACGTACGTTCGTGCTTGCGTGCGTGCGTGCGTGCGTGCGTGTGCGCTCGTCACAATCGGGAGACACGCGTGGTCCGCGTATATACCCGTCTCGACCCGGTACCTCGCCGTTGTTCGCGCGAGACCAACCCCCTTGGTACAACCCCCTAAGTGAGGCGTTCAACGTGGCCGATCCTTGGACATGTAAGTAACATGACACGGTCATCGGCGGTCATACAGGAGCACCGACCACCAACGCGAGAATTATCCCTCTTTTCATCCCCCGAACCGAACGCGCAGCTGGTCGCGCGCGCGCGAGCGTGCTCGTCGACGTGCTCGCCTTTGTTTGCCCTTCCGCGCGCCCCTTCAGGGCCGAGCTGCACTGAACAACGGATTACAATTGGGATCGTAATGCGCGCTAGCTCGTATTCAGATTCCATAAGGGGTGAAGGGCGGAATCTCTTACGAACAGAACTCCACGGAAACCGACGTATGCTTTGATGTAATTACCGTAGATCGACTGAAGAGCTAAAGAGATCTGCTTACATCGTTTCCACGTCGAGATCGTCGAGTAATATTATCTTTAGATACCGTATAATTGTCAGAAAATGAATCTGCAAACGAGACAGGGGGAAGTGTCCTATCAAATACTACTTCGATCAAATTGCGAATTTATAAATAAATCTTCAGATTGTCTGTCACGTGTTAAATATGCATTCGTGTGTAAATGTGACACTTGAAACTCGATTCTACACGGAAGGCTAGTATGACGTTAGGCTTCCATCAAGGAACATTCGTGTTACGTATCATCGGGATTATAAATGCAATTTGACTCGAAGAAGCTCTTCAACTTCTCCGTTCGTCTGCACACTGCAATTCGCGCTACAACTGCACATCATCTATATCCAACGCGATCTTTGCGTATTCGATTTGCTATTTTCATAATCGGAAAAATCGGTCAACATGACGGGGCACGTCGCTCAAGCATTACACGATCCGAAAGTCCTGTACATGCGAAGTGGGTGAGAAGAGATCGATTTGTTTGGCGGACACGACGTGTGATACTGACAGAACTCGAGCACGCGAGTAAACACTCAAACGGGGCTGCGAAAATGTCGAAGGGACGAGGGGAACAAAAGGGCTTGGGATTACGGGAGTGCAGGGAAGATCGGACGAGGATAGGGTGTGCGACGAGATAGGACGAGCGATAGGTCGAACGGGCGGTCTGCTCCGGGGAAAGAATTCGATGTAATCGCCCTGAACTTTCCACAAGAGCTTCGCGCGACCTGAGGCGGGGTGGCTGAAGAAGGAAACCGACTCGGGTTACGAGACAGTTTCCTACTCCGGATCCTCTCTCGCCGCAGGGGAAACGTGTGCCCCGTCGCGAAAGATTGAAGGAATCCGGAGAGATTTGTCAGGTATCGCCCACGTAAGAGTGGTTTCGATATCTCATTGGAAGCCTGTTTTGAAAGCGAATCTTCTTCTTCGGTAACTTTTAATAACGTGCTTTACGGTTTACGATGTGTCAGCAGTGTTCTGTATTAATCGGTAAATTTTAACGAAATAATATAGGATACAGGAGAGACAGGATAACGCGAATGAAAAATCACACGAATATTTGACCTAAAAGGCTATAAATATTACTTAACGTCACGTAAACAGAAACGTGTTTGTCTATGTTCCCAGTAGTACTGAAAGAAATTAAATGCATAAATTTTATTATTGTTTTATATAGTGCTTGCACATCGAGTACTCTTCAGTAGAAATTTTTTTTAAATTATGCATTTATCGAAAATAAAGATCGAGTTTTGCATAAGTGTCTGCGTAATAAAGAGAGCTTTTGTATTGTTGAAAATTTCTGCTAAATTTACTGGTCGCATTACAATCAATTTCGAATCATCTATCTACTCAAATTCGTTTTGTTTTATGTAAGAATCCAGAGTTAGAGTCCAGAGTTACTGTCAACATATTAAATAAAACACTGTTTTAAACGGTATACCCGTGTCACATTATATATTGAGGATTGCAAATTAAAGATTAGAATTCAACCAATCAGATAATTTTAATTTTAATCCATTTCGTTCTAATTGGCTGAATTCTAATCCTCAATTCGCGCGAAATTCTCAGCCTCTAATGCGTAGTGTGACACAGGTAAGAGTATTAAAAGTCCGACTTTCCATAATTCGTAAAATGAATACTTTGGAGTACTAAAGGTGCGTTTTTTATTAGAGAATTTGTCAACATCATTTTTGTGTAGATGAAGAGTCTTAATCTTGTGCCTTGCACGTGTACGTGAGATTTCCTTAAACGATCGTATACACTGAGAAAATTTCTGGTTGATAATGGTCGAAAATTCTAACTATTGTTTGATTAGATTTGTCTATTTTTAACTAGAATTCTAATTAATGCAATCAAATTTCTTTTCCAATATATATTGCAAACTATAAAATATTTATCTACTTTTATAAAACAATTATTTCCAATTTTTGTTCAAATCCGAATCTGTCATGCATATTAACTGATATAAATATTTTGTAAAAATTTAAAGTGAAAAATTAAGTAAAAAATAAAAAACCAGTTTGATTGTACATAAAAAGAACGATTTTGTCGAAATACCTAGAAATTTAACTATTAATATTTAAAAAAGCTACATATAAATCTGAAAATAATTTTTGTTGAACTATTAAAATAATTATGTAGGACGCTCAAGTTGCCAGAATATCAAAATTTTGTGTAGTATCGTTCATCATGCTTGAATTTTCTACATAATTATTTTAATGTTTAACAAAATTATTTTCAACTTTATATGTAGCTTCTTTAAATATTTTAGCAAAATCGTACTTTTTGTATATATTCTGCTTTTTGATTTTTCAGTTTGGGTGAACAAAAATATTTTTGATAAAGTACAACGACGAGCATATGATACATCTTTACCTTTTTGTATCTTTTGTAGTCATGATCAAGACCGGATGGCGTTGGCAGAGAACCAATATTGATCGGTATAAATTCGGATAGAATTTGTTCTCGGATGTATCTCTTTTAACGTAGCCTGTCAATTCTCTGTCAATTTTTGCTGAACTACAGGACGTACAGCTACGTACGAATTTAGCTGGTTTTAATACGCACGTTTTCTAATCTGTTAGCAACATGAATGATATTATTACTTACTATCCGTTTTTGATTCTACAAAATATTTTGTTTTACTAAAAAAGATAGAAAATTTTTCAGCTACATCAAAAATAGTATTATTTCTCACACATTTACGACGCTGATTCGCGGTCATAAAGATATTTTTATTAATTACTATTCATCAATTCTTTTAATTAAACGCAAAAAATTTTTCGTTGAAATAAAGGCAAGATATTCAATATTGAATCGCGTGCGCGCGCAATTACATCTTGAAAAAATGATTAATACTATTCACACTAAATATCATACATATATTTGTTTGGAACATTTGTGTTAAATTTAACATACTTTACATGTATCAAACGGTCCACTCAAATTTTGTGTTAATTTAACACAAGAAGAATCGTTAGAAAGCAACACTAATATTATGTAAAAAATTAACATAAAAAAACGTAAATCATTTTCTTCATTAAAATTAATATTTATAATACATCAGATTACAACACATTTTATTAATTTATCTTACAATTTACGTTTTAAGAAATTTATTTATATGTTATTTGTTTACTAAATTGTATTACTTTAACTAAGAAATGTTGAATATTAATTTAACACAAAATATTTAAGTAACATGATCACATTATATATTAACACTCAGATATATTACAAATTCTATTTTAACAAGCAAAATTTGAACAAGGATTTGAGTAAATCCGTTTTTAACATAAATATAGAACGTTTTTTACTAAGCATGTTATTACTTAAGTTACATTACTCATAATAGTTCATTTTAGCTACGAGCGAAACCTGCCGCTTAACATCCATTATACGCGTGTTTATTTTTACTAAATACATAATCCAATTAGATCCATTCGTGCGTGATATTACGTCCACAATTCATTATCATGAAATTAATACTGTATCGTATTCTATTACTGGCATCATCTATTACATCTATTAATTCTCAGCTATTACCATAAACGGATAGTCACAAAATAGGACAGACATCAAATATCATCATTATTAATTATTAACGGGCAAACTAGTCTTTCTCGATTCTATTAGTAAAGCCAGAATAGCCAGGTTTCTCCAATATGAACCGGAATAAAAATAATCGCGTTATCTCTATGCACGTCCAGGATTAGTTTGAAACGTAATTCACTCGGGACCGTCTTCACGAACTTTGCTTTCAATCGCGATAATAAACGCAACGTGCGCGTTGCTCGAGTTGCTCGGGGAACGCGCCCAGCGTGCGCGTTTAACTCCGGTTTAGATAGAGAACACAGTTTCCATTCATCAAACAGCGAAATCCGACAAATATGTGCGGTCGTTAGTAAGCACTCCTGGAAAGTGCCGTCTAATACGCTTTTCAGTGGGTCCAGCAAACAAGATCGACGCGCACGTTTCCGATCGATCGAATTCACCTCAATCGAATGATCACGCGCGCCGTCGATCATCACCGCTCTAAAGAGCTAACTTTAAAATCTTCTAAGCGGCTTTAAATATCTTTGCCGAGACGTCTTGTCGTCTTTCGTCGAAAGTCTTTCTTCAGTTCTGGCGTCGCCAACTGCATCATAAACTTTTGGAAATTATCTAAAATACGCAAAGCGAAAATAGAAAGAAAGTATTTTTAATGTTCTTTTTCGACGATATGATAGAAGTTTGCACGTGCAAATTCTATTTTCGATTTCGAAGAGAATTACAAGCGTTATGAATAATTTTTCTACAGCGCATGATTTTGTACTTCCTAAATTCTTTTAGAATCTCACTCTGAAGAGTGAAAATTGAGTCAAAGCAAGTAGCTCAATTTTCAATCTTTAAGAATGAAATTTGATTCTTTAGAGTGACAATTCGCTCTATAAAAGTTTTAAAGAGAATATACGCGTAATGTAACCCGACAATTCGTTTCGATTGTTTTCATTTTTCTCAGGATCAACATCTCAGGATCAACATCTCAGATCAAAAAGAATTGATCTCATGCACCGTGTATAAGAACGAGGTGTTTCGCGAGATGTGTCTTTCGGAAACAGGATGTACAAGGAAACGAGTGATTCTGGTAACAGTGACGCGAGATCGATTGTCTGCTTCCGAAATGCTTCGGGCTGCGACCGTCCAATTCTAACGTGTGTATTTGATTCTCTGTATACACGAGATTGAAATACTTTCAATGTAATTTGGAATACATTAAGAGTTAATTATCATTTATATAAAACATATAATTGTAACAGTTAATTAAATAATAATATACGATACAATCACTTATTGTCAGTCCTTTTAATTTGCTGATTTTAAATGCATGCATAATGTTGGGTAATTTTTGTTAATAATTATTTTCCCATATTAACAAATTTGAAAATTATTGTACAAATTAAAAATAATTTTCTAAATTGTAAATATCTGTATAAGCGTGAATTTTAAAATAATTTGAAAATTTTCATATTGCAAAAAATGTTGCAAAAAATTTTTTTTAACAAACCTTAAGCTACTGACAAAAAATAATCTAATTTTTACATAAAATTTACTATCGCAATCTTAAAAATTATAAAATATCATTTGACAAATCTCATCAAAAGCGTTTGTCAATACGTGATATGCATGAGATAAGTAAAATAAATACTTTTTTTAATAGCATTGACTTGTTACATCAAAATTTGTTTTCACTGACGTATATATTACGAAAGTTTGGAAACTAGCGCAGTCTCATTTATGAAGTGCAGTTCGCGCGTACAACAATTTAGGAGTACGGATTCATAAGCGTTCAGAACGTAAATGCGTTAAATTAAATTTCCCCGTTTGTTTTAGGGATAAATTTGGAAGATCCATTTATGGCTTAATTTGACGTATTATGGACAATGTTGTCGCAGTATTACGTTATAACTTATAATAAATCCAGCTGTACTAAAACTAATGACTTCTCTCGTATGAATTCACCCTTAATAGGATATCGCTCTCGATATGCGCACAATCAAATAATCTGACGAGCGGAAGCAACGTTACCGGCACTGCTACAAGTTCTTGATCTTACGCTAGTCTGCAGATAGTTAACTTCGACCTCTGGAAGTAACTAGTTAGTGTACAGAACGGGCGATTTAACGTTCGTCGATCTTACGTGTAGCGCCATCAGGCAATAGTTAGCTTACACGTCGGCTGTGTCTTATTAATGAAGTTGCAGTAACGTGTTCGGAACAGTTTCATTGGAAAAACCTTAGGATTTAATCGTAATTAAATCTTTTACGTTTAACACGCATATACTATTAATTCTATTTAATTTCCCGTTAGTGTAGCAAGCAATTAAAACGTATATCAAAAAGATATAATAATATGAAAGAAAAGATAATAATAAAAATTAAAAATTAAGGTTGATATAATAAATAAAGAAGACGCGAAAAATTACGTAAAAAATTAAACCATACATAATTTTTAAAAAAAGATTATTATCATATAACACATAATATGAGCAAATGTATAAAAGTTTAAAATAAAAAAACTGATATGCACATATTGTATAATATATTTATAAAATAAAATAATTTTAAGAAACATTCAAACCAGAAAAATAAATATGGACTTTCTACAACTTTTTGGAGTGAAATCTCATTCTAAAGAATGAAAATTAAGTTTAAAAAAAAAATAACTCAATTTTCAATCTTTAAGAACGACATTTTATTCTTTAGAATAAAATTTACTCTAAAGTTTTAGAGAGTAATAATTATTTTTTTATCACAATAAGCGTTTATAGAAGTGCATTTCTTTTCTTCTACTATTAATTGCTTTAGGTTTATCAAATTATTATTTTTGCGAAATAAGTGATCATTGATATCACAATGTACACTAATATTTAGGAAGCGAAACTTAGATCGATTTGTCCCATTTCGAGTGCTGTCCAATCAAGAAGCAGACAGTTGAATAGTACTCGCGCAACTTGCAGAATCCATTGCCCACTCTATATCCATTAACTCACACTAGAACACGACGCAAGTAATGCAGATTTTGATTCGTCGTTGAATCCGCGCGACGGCACATTTGTAATGTAAATTAATACGGATCGAGAGACGCGAAGTGTACAAAACCGATGACGTTTATCTCGTATTGTTACAGTGCCCTTTTTTTTCCATCACTGACCCGCAAAAGATCTCAACGGCGCACGGTTTATTCGCGTTTTTTTTTCTAATGGAAAGACCGAATTTATCCGCTCGTAAAAAAAAAAAGAAAGATATTTGTGTTTGTGCGCAGCCACGCACAGCTTTTAAAATAACGTGCAGTTAACGCCACGCATGAGAACGTTTATTAAACGTCGGAATAGATACGACTATTGTTCTATACACTGATAACTTAAACAAATTTTGTTCTTAAACTACTTTACTTTAACAGCGTAATATTTTTAGAAAGATATATATATATATTGATAAAAATGATCGCGACCTCGATGTTGAATTAAGATAAAAATTAAATGTACAAGTTTAAAATATCTTTTTTATAATTACTATGAATGTATATATATATATATATATAATAATATTATCAGAATTTAAAAATTGTAGAGATTGTATCAAATACAAAAAATTAGAAACAAGAAAAAATAAAAAATGAAAGAAATTTAATAGAAATACGAAATGCGACAGCAAAATTCTTTCTAGATCCTTAATATGTTCCAATGGCAAAATGTTATGCGTAATTTCCATTTATATGTGCACATATATATATATATATATATACGGAGCGCACATGTGAAAGTGAATGACAAAACTGATTATTTCCATATACGACTTCCGAGGAAAAGATTGAGAATTAATTCCGACGTCACGTTTCATCGGAAAGCCGAAAGCGGTATGTTTTGAGACGACGTAACGTAAATCGCGACAGATTTCTCTAGGCGACGGGTTTATGCTCGTTTCGCTTCACTCGGGACGACGTGGACGTCGTCGTCGTCTCCAAGAATTTGTGTTTTTCGAATCCGAGGGGGCAGTCGGTTTAACGGCAATCCGATGAGTATAATCTCCTATAGAGAAGAGGAGAGGAGAGGAGAGGAGAAGAGAGGAGAAGAGAGGAGAGGAGAGGAGAAGACAGAAGAGGGAAGCGAATTTGTCAAATCGATTTCGCGTCGCGGAGCAGTGAGCCACGCGAATCACGCTAGTTCTAAAGGGCAATCCGGCCAATTACGAAAACGCGCTGAGCGACACTATTCGTCGCTTTGGTAACCGGGCTAATGCAAATTTCGGTTTGTCGAAAGCTGCGAGTAAAGCCGTAATGCAAATCGGTGCAAATTAATGCGAATCGTAGGTGAAACCGACAGGCCGATAAAGTTTTTAACTGCACCATCGCCGATGGAGCGAACGGCCGGCCCGGGTCGCTTTGTTATCCTCTTTCGCGTGTAACGCCTGACTAAACAGCATAGTAATACCACTTATATTGCACGCGACCCTGCACCTTATACATTCTTGCAAGTAATTACAAGTATTCCGTGTACGCTTCCATTACAATGTACAGGCTCAAAAAAGTAAAGCTACAGACGCTATATAACTTCTTACGTGGAAAGAGTTCACCAAGCGCGACGTTTAAGCGCGCTCACTGCACCCTCGACAGCCATTTTTCGCCTTTATACAGAGGGCCATGGGAAAACCTGGATTTTGGAAATGCAATATTCGCGCTACTCTAACGAGAAAACTCTGCCGACCAAAACTTATCGTTTCGAAAAAAATTCGGTTAAAAAAAAAGAGAGATTTTTTTTCGGAATTTTATTTACGCAACTTTTGCGTACACACACACAATTAACCGTGTATAACGTAACTCGCTCCTGAATAATTATATTACCATTGTTAATTGTAATAACAATAATTAGATATGAATTTAAATAAAAGAACAAGAAATATTTAAATATATAAAGTAATCCTATATTAAATTTGTTCCGTTTAACCCCTGTAATGAATATCAAATTTGAAGACATTATATCCATTAAAATTATTTAATTTTATCGACATTTCATCTGAGATCTTGTATGCATAATAATCTATATGTTGAAAACATTTTAAAAGAAATTAATTATTTAGTTGTTAATTAACATGAATTATTTATTAAAATGCGAATAAATTGAATTAAATTTTTGTTTAACATGGTTCCAATAAAATCAGGTCTGAAAGGTTAAGCGATTAATTTGAACGAAAAGCTAACATCTTTTTTCTGAGATAATATATAATTTGTTTAATGTATTTCGTCAAATATATACATGTAACAATTAGACTGCTCTATCAATTCAATACCAGGAAAAAGTGTAGTAATGTAATTTTTACACATTGCGATCGTATCTCGGACGAATGTCGGCTCAATAGAAAAAGAGTTATTTCATTGAATAGTGATAAATGGTAGTAAACGAGTAAATCGTTTCGTAAATAGATAAACTAGAGAGCTCGACGAATAAACCGTCGGATCGCCTCAAACGTGCAAGTCTTACGAAAAACGCGCATAATCTAATTTACGAGCAACAATCTCTGAAGAATTGACGGAATCGGAAAAAGTGGAGATTACGTAGAACAGCAGTATTGTTTGCTCTTACTTTAGCTACTACCTTTAAAATAAACGAGAAGACAGAGGAAGTTTGCCAGTTACCGTCTGATTTCTGTCCGTTACATTTTACGAGCGAAAAATTTACAGAAATTTGCGCGTTCTATTGATTTTACCGGAAGGGGAGGAGGGTCGCATGATCGAATCTCGAAGATTTGCTTTTAAACATTGAAACAGTACTCACAGTTAAAGGGTCAAAGCGAGAATGGTGGCGGCGTTTCTTTACGATCGGTGATTCGTAGAGTCGTAAAGCGTAACGATTTGATTAGCTTCCTTTGGGATTTACATTTTACGTGGGCACAGCGACGTAGCCAGAAGAAGAAGCAAAATAACTATATCGCAATCTGGATAATAAATCATCGCGGCTTAAGCCGTTCGTTAATATCGCGCAATCTTTAATCGCGAGCAAGGAAAATATTTAGCGAATAAATTTAGATTAAAGACCCTCGCAATACTATCGCTAATAGCCGTCACCGCGAAAATCGTTAATCAGTGTTCACGTCTACGTCGTCACTTTGATTAGCCTTCCTAGGCGTTTTCAACCGCATATCGCAAACGGGATTAACATATAAACTGACGTAATGATGACGGTGAAACGCCAGACGGTCAATTACTCTCGTTCGTCATCCCTGACATTACGGAAACTGTAACAAAGATACACAGTAACAAAGATTCTCCTCGCATTCGTTTGCACGTCATAAATAATAACAATGTAACCAGATAGTTTTGGATTAAAAAGTGGGACAACTTTATGTTAGAAGAGTGGAAAAGAATGTATGAATATGAAGATAGAGATAATAGTAATTAATAATATATATTCAAAAAATTAAAAAAAATTATTCATATTTTGACATATTTGATGAAACAACGAAATAATCATTTCGAAGACAAAACTGTTCTACGAAACGTCTAAAGCCGAATCTGATATTCAAGTTGTTTTGACACATCACAATTTTTTTTATTAACGAAAAATAACTCGATTTTTCAATATTTTTAATGTCATATTTATGATCTGATTTTTTAACATATAAGTTGAGGTAAAAGAAAAAAATAAGTCCAACGGTATGTAAGCTTATAAAGTTAATATGCAAGCTGACAGGTTAAAAATATTGGAAAATTAAGCTATTTTTCGTTAAAAAAAATGTGACGTGATGGAATAATTTGGACAATTCGGATTCGATTTCAGAGCGACAAAATAAGAATACTATGGTCTAATTTTTGGGTAAAAAAATTCTTTTATGCATCCTAGAGACTCTCTAATAAATGCCTTTCACTTGGTGACACAAGTCGACACAAGTATCATTCTATCTTTCTTGACATTCAGTGAATAACAAAGATGGAACTACACTTGTGTCGACTTGTGTCGACTTGTATCACTGGATGAGGAAAGCTAAGTGATCAAATAAAAGTCTGGACATGACAAAGTCACTTTTGATTGGTCCGCCACGTTTTAATAATTTCTGAGAGAGAGAAAGAGAGAGAGAGAGAAAAAAGAAGAAATAAGAACAAGATAGGACAGAATGAGAAAGAAACAGTATATCCTTCTGTTTCGTAGATTTTTGTTAAAACTACTACTCTACAGCTCATGTCTAAATTCTTATTGGAGGTTCTCTAATGTGTCAGTGTACCACATCGAAGCTTCGTTGAAATGATTAAACGATTTTGAAAACTGGACACCTACATCCTCTTTTATTCCTCTACGTCAATCCTTCATTTTTATCCAGGGACTTGTATGGCGATAAAGCTCCGTGTCCGTAAACGGATGATACACATTCGTACACGTGTTTCGGTTCCGCAAATCCAGAATCTCGATAGAAGCGAAGCTTCCGGTGGACCGCGATGTAGAATCTTCTCGCCTACATCCGCGTCGTCTCCCGTCGAACCTGTCCGCTACACAACGGATTCTCGTAGGCGAATGGCAGTCTATTACGGCGCGCGTAATCGACCGGTCGAATGGGTACGATTGTCATGGCTGACAGCCGACTCGAATCGAATCATCTCGGGCAGATAAGGCGATTGAGACGGTTTTGCGCGACGTTCGCGTGCGAACGAACTATCTGTAGTGTTATGTACACTCACACTGTAACTTGAACATCATACTCGAGTTGCAACAACGTATTTCGCATTCGTATCTTCGTCGCGCGATCCGATATTTGCGATAACGTCGCATCCCAGTTCCTTTCCCCGATGAATTAAATAAAGCTCCAGTTCTCTTAATGCTATAATTATATTATTTTCGTCATAAGTTAATTAAATTTATCTAAAACTTTTGCCTTAGTTTATTAAATTATTAAATTATTTTCAGATCTACATGACGATAAAAATTGGGACAAAAATAAGATAGAAAGAAAGAGAGAGAGAGAGAAAAAAAGAAGCATGGTTCGATACATTTATATCATCATTATTTAAAAAAAGATTTTTTTTTTATGATTACTTTTGTAAAATTATTGACAAATAATTTTTTCAAATACCGACTCCGAAACTCGAGATACAATGTAAATGTATCGTAAATACGTAAGAGCGTATTATTCAAATCTCTTACGAAATGCATAACGACGACATACTCGCAATAATTTTTTCGTGCGTTCATTGTAAACGAGAGTAATTCGTACGGCCGTTCTTGAACTATTCGCACGCCGTAGGCGAGAACGAGTCGCGCGGTCCTCCGTGCCGTGCTATTATGCAAATGAGATTTATCTAAAAATAGGGGGAAAAAACGCGTAAGAGGAAGAGGATGCGATCTCAATTTTACTAGCGCACACCGGTGTCCGCGTGAAAACGAGGTCGACGTAATTTTAACGGGACGCTCTCTCGTGTGTTTTGGGTAAGCGCTCGCGCGCCACGAGATAAACCGCGTTGTGCCGCGATGCTAATTAAAAAAACGCCGCGGTTATTACGCGTCATTGTTGCAGACGCGTTGCGCCGCGCGCGCGTACGCCCTGCCCACGTACGCATTTGCACGAGCGATTCGTTGAGAACAATTGACCGAATCGCGATTGACGTTGAAAGACAATTGGGTTACGGGTGAAATATAAATAAAATATTGGCGAACAGATCCCCATGATGGGGCGATTGACAGAGCCTGGAAACGCGACGAAAAATAATTCATCGTTCTGATAAATAATTGCTCGTCGAAGTTTTCTAGATTTTTGCCACAAGAGAGAAAGATAGATAGATAGCTGTTGGATAGATAGATAGGTAGATAGATAGATACATAGAGAAATAGATAGACAGACAGACAGACAGACGGACGGACAGATAGATAGATAGATAGATAGATGAGAAAGAGAGAGAGAGAGAGAGAGAAAGGGGAGAGGGAAAGGGAAGAGTGAGAAGAGATTTCGTTGTCACGGAACACTGAATTTTTCTACGGTTGAATTATTTGGAATAATCCATGAGTTTTGTGTGCCCTCACACTCTCGCGGTTTTGCTGCGATAACGAAGTCTTCGTAGAATTTCGTGCGGAATTTGAATCGCCAATTACCATAATGCCGGAGATAGGACGTCAGTCTATCGACGATCAGTCAGTCGAGCAGATTTTAAATATACGTTAGCGATAATGTGCGCTCCGCTGTGATTTTCGCGACTCGACATAAAAAGGGAATAACATGATCTCTTCCTTCAGGTCTAGTGATTTATGAATAATGATTAATAAATATTAGAGTTTATAGAGACTATACAAAAAAAAATTTCTATAAGTAATCAAATATTCACTGTCAGCGTAAAACTGAAAATACTTTTAATTATAAACTATAAACTTTTAAATAAAGATACGAAAGTTGCGTTACTAATTAAAAATTTGTCATGCGGTTAAATAAGAGCGCAAGTTAATTTGCAAATTACAAAGAGAAATAAAAGATATAAAAAAAAAAATTAAGAATGTCAGAAATTATAAGACATTTGTTTTTAATCAATTAAAAGTACTTTTGCAGACTTACTTGAATAGAATGCTATCTCTCAGCCTAAGTAAATTCAAACCAATTATCAACTTATATTCATGAAAATTTAGAATCAGAAAATATATAGCTACGTCTTTTGCATTATCTACATCGCTAGTACATAAATAGGACTAGCGCTCGTAGTTCACGAACGGTCTAACTTATCTCTCTAAGACGTTCTGTTTGAATTAGATTCAGATCTGCTCTCCGCGCAAATCCCCGCTCCGCTTCCTCGAAGACACCAGCAGCTACTTTAGCGACAACTAATGCCAGTTCGACAGTTGGAGATCGATGAGGATGTAAAAGTATCGTCGGTCCACGTTTCGGAAAAAGAATAATTTCGCCGGGGTGCACGTACGGAGGAGACGGTGATAAATCATTGCACCGCTCGATCCTCGCGGAGAGTACCGAGTATGGGAAAAGCCACACCGCCATTCTCGTCCTCGTCCTCGTCCTCGTCCTGCGAATTTTTCGCACAGGCGAGCACAGACTGCACAGATAGTCGGGCCAGAGCCCTTTTCCCCACCCGTCATTGTAATTAAATATCCGAGCACGATGAATAACGATACTGAAATATCCATATTTTCGCCTCGTCCTCTTCACCGTTTCCTTCTTCCCGCGCATTCCTTCTCCTTTTTCCTTTTTCTCTTCGTCCCTCTCTTTTTCCCCTTTTCTCTTCTTTTTTTTTTTTCTTTTTACTCGCCACTTCCCTGCCGGTACGGCTTCCGATACGCTCGGTAAACCGAGATACAAAGTCCACTCACGTTTCCCGGGGAAACCGGGAGAGACGCCGAGGAGAGGCGGGACTCCTCGAAAGGAACCCGAGAAAGTATCCCGTATTAAATTACAGACGAGAGGCGTAAATCTTTACGGAGTGAAAACTCCAACTCGCGCCGAAGTTTTAGTTTTTTAACTTCGGCGAGACGGCCTTGTATAATGAACCACCGGGCATCGGCGCAAAGATATATTGTATCCCGAGCGTACCGGGACGCGCCTGGATTTAAAAGACTACGGTAAGGGATCTTCCACTAGAACGGCCGCTGTGACGACGCACTTTCCACGTACGTCCTTCACTGAACTATGTACATGATTTTTTTTCTCTCACTGCGTCTCTGTAGAGATATGGACGATATGAGCTAGCCGTATTGTTTAATAGATCCATGATTTTAAGAGGAGAACGAAGTGTTCAAAGAATACCAGATTCCTCGTTTAACGTAGTTGGTTGAATTATTCAGAGTTACTATCCACTCTCTTCTACTTTCCTCATACATAAAAGTATTTCTCCTTTGTTTCTTATAAAAGTGAAAAAAAAGCGTCAACACAGAATTGAATTATTTATTAAAAAGAAATATCTCGCTCGAAAAATGTCAAGAGTGTGATGTACATGAACTTCTTTTCATGCAAACACATATTTCGTATTTTAATAAATTTTATAGAAATAAATTTTATATAACAAATACGGATGATTGAATTTTTTCGGTAGTATTTCACTAAATACTCTTTTTTTTTACTAATATTAACAATATTAATATACTAGCAAATGTGTATATGTATTTGGATTTATGGAGAAAAATGTTCTTGAAGTAATTTGTTCTTTTCAAACACTTGATTCTATTCTGTTATAACTTTCTGATTCAATTATATGTTTATATGTATTTTTAAAAGTTAAATGAAAAGTTCAAGTATATTGGAATGCAACTATAAGCAAATTTCTTGTTTACTACCTTCGCTTCTGCAATTCGAAATGGCCAACGTAGGTATCGGGAATCCTTAACGTCTTACATCTCACGCAGACCGTAAAGTTCTCGCAATTTCTCCGTACGAAACATAAATCATTAACAGCTCGAAATGCGGCTCTTTCAGCGAAATAATACAAACTCGAGTACACGGTTTAGTAGATACTCGCCCGTACTTTCTCATCGATATTCACGGAAGTGGGTAAATCAAGCCGGCATCGGAAAATCCGCTTTGAGTCTCCTTAATAAAATCGCAATCCCGGAAACGGTTTTCTCTCATTAATCTTTTTTATCCGATCTTACCTCGGCAAAGCGTTTATTTCCTGTTCATCGCTGAGAAGCGCATTCACCGTTACAGAAACTCTCAGCAAGTATTAGGATCTCAAAAAGCTCTCTAGTTACACAGCGTTCGATTATTAATTTCTTTTTTATCTATCTCAAGATTTCTGTATTTTCTTATACATCTCCCTTTTCGGTTTCCTTCTCATCCTTTCCACCGTTACATATTTTCTTCTACTATTTTCCTCTTTTTCCTTTGTTTCTACGTGTCCGATAAAGTGATTTGCCTGCTCATCTTTATTCATCGTGTACCAGCGGGTTAGTATACATTGTATATTACTAGCGCGGCGCTATTAATTCTCGTTTGACACTTCAAGACCGATGGGATAGACACGTCCTGAGAGTTTTTACGGGATTTCCATGATCGATTACCTCGTAGATTATGCGAGAACATATGTACTCCCTCGTAGTGTTTTGCCTTACGTTAACCAAATAAAGAGTCAGAGTCACGCCGAGATGTTACGATGGAAAGCCGATGATGTATCAATGCGAATCTATCATACGGCGAGATCTGCTTGTCTCGGGTTGTCTCTAAATAACTTAAAAGCTTCGTTCAATTCAGACAGATGGCTTAATAATTAACTACAAGAAGAACTACATTTTTTTTTGTTACTAGAGATCATTTATCTATTTTAAAAAGAATACATTATCCTACATTATTCTTATGAATAAAAACACAACTTTTTTCTTCCGTAATGGTACACGATATATTCTTCCCTATATGAAAACTTTTTCCACTTTTGAAGCCTTTGAATATATGCGATGAAGTAAAATGTCTTGTATAATTAGCACTAAAATACATGATAGCTAGAGAGTAATGGTTTTAATAGCTTAGACAGCACCAAGAAACGAAGAAGACAGTAAAGCTCAAAGGCTCAGAGTTGCTTGAGAGTTAAACCGAGCATAGTTGATAATGTTTCTTACGCTAGGTCATGCTTATCATATTAATTAAGTACAGCTGATGTCGCAATCTCTTGAACCAGAATCTCTCTCTATCAAACTCGTACTTACATAAAATGTTAGCTCATGCAACGCAACTCTGTCAATTTAGAAAGAGAAAAACGACGCAAGTTTGCAACGAACATCGAATTCTCGATTGTCAAGAAAGACGAAAGCTTAAAACTTTGCGCCGGGATTCTCTGAAACAGAAACAGCTTAAGTTGAATCTTAATATTTAATAACTCTCTCTGTTAAGATCGTGCCTCCGAGAGTGGTGTGCGTGCCTATTTATCAACATGTATTTAATCAACAAGCTCGAAAATGCAATTAATTATCGTATACCATGTATACCATACACTAAAACCGAGCGTAAGATCGCTAATGTACGTTCAAATAAATGCGCGAGTCCGTTATTACTGCTATATTAACTCGCTCGCCACCCGTCCATGAGAAATTTTGCACTATTTACGTAACTCTGCGATATCTACGGTATTTACATTTTTCTCCAGGGGGATGCGTCGTAACGCTCGCAATCTCCGTATATCCTTGAGGCATTTACGAGGCAGCTGCTACGTAGGCAAATCACCGGATAGCTGGTACGTGCACGTGCATAAGTGTGCACGTACAGACCGGACAGTTCGACTCGGGTGTTCTCGTGGGTGTTACCCGGGTAACACACGTACCAACGGCGGCGGCGAGAAATTATTACAATTACAATTTCGAACGGGGTCACGGGATGGAATTAGAACGTAAAAGCAAAACGAGAAGCGGCCCGGGCCGTATATCAGGTCGCAGTTCACTAATCTGCTAATCCAATTCCGTGGCTCTCAAGCGATAGCTCTCTCTCGGTACTGGAAATTACCCAATTATGTCTCACGGCCTTTTGAGTAACGGCACACATCGTGTTTAGTAGCTATCGGCTAAATAAGAAGTAGTCACCGCGATAGTTACTAGTCGGACTAGTTTCCACACCCCCAACAGATTTGCCGGATTTTAGTATCGCGAGTCGACGTTTGCCGTTTCGAATGCGTAATATCGTTTTACATGGTTCTAGATACTTAGTTTTGCGACAAGCGAAATAGAGAAAATAGAGATACAGATAATTAAGATAATTATTTATTTGATATCCTTAAAAATGTATTATTTAAATAAATGATATACGAAGCTAATGATTTTATGTCATTTTAAAGTCATATGCGTGTCATAATTAATTTATAATTTGCAAAGAAAGAAGAAAGAGGATTGTCAAATTTAATTAAGTTACGTGGTGCATTACTTGAAGTGAACTTTGTATATGTGTGTTCCTGTATATGTGTTCCTTGCGTATGTTGAGATTCAGCGGTAACAAGAGTATAAAGCTTTTCAGGAAGTTTAGGGACGTGTAAGATGTTAACTCGTAATAAAAAGCACGCAATGCAAGATAAATAATTAAGGCGACAGTCCGTAGCTTCGTGTGAAAATTCTCACTCGTTGTTCATTAAAAGAAAATCGTGCAAAATAC
Organism: Acromyrmex echinatior; assembly: GCF_000204515.1. The sequence continues at coordinate 1,711,832 of NW_011627193.1, forward strand.
TGTAAAAAGTAAGGCACCGTGGAGATTTTAAATTTTTAACTGGAGAACGTATAAACTTCTGCAAAAGAGTGTAAGAGCAGTAAAAGAGTATGAAAAAACATTTGTTTATTTGCAATGTTCATTCCTTCCGGTTAGATTTAAATTTTTTTTAATATTAGTCACTTCGGAGGATTGTAAATCTTTATAGAGTACAAGAAGCGGTGTTCTTTTAATTCAAAATATGAAGTTTAAGCTATTAGAATATATCTACTCCTGTATACTCTTTAACGTTAAATAAATCCAAATAACCTTTCTGCAGGTTTTTATTAAAGCGATAATTTCCCATTCGCGAATAATCTCTTAAGATTTTTAAAATTCACAACTTCATATTATCGAAACGATGCGATGTGAAACTGAAGATGTTAACATTAATAATATCACATTCTACGATACTATCATTAACTTCCGCAGAAATGTGAACGTAATAGTAAAAGCTAAGGAACAGAAGATGTTAAATGTTCATAAACTCAACGTTTATTAAGTTTATAGTGCATACAACTATTTACATAATAGTCTTTGACAGTGCGTAACTTTAATGAAACAATTTGCCATGATGTCGCACGCAGCAGACGAGTGAAAAACAAAGTGTTAAATGAAATGTGAAATAAACTTCGAAGCGAATCAAGTCGACGAGAGCTCTTTTTACAGACGAGGCGATAGTGACGGACAAATACCGGCTTTAGTTCCTTGCCAGGGCAAAGTTGATCGAATAAAGTTACGTCGCTTACTCGACGGTGAACTCGTAGTCGGTGGCAATTTGCGCGGTGCAGTTGACAGTCAAGTGACAACGCAAATCTCGCGCTCGTTCCTATTGTACCAGCTCTATCGCCGAAATTTTCGAAAACGCCCAGCTGGTGCGACGTTTTTACGGCACGTTTGGGAACTGGGAAAATTGTTACGATTAGCAAGCGAGCCGGATCGCACGAATTATGTCGGTGGCGGTAACGAATGAGGCGCGAAACAAAATTCAAACCGCTCGAGCTAATCTGCTGATTTAATGACGTTACTCACGTTACTCAGATATAGATGGGCATGCGTGCGAGGGGACGTGTGACAGGGAACGAGTGCATTAAACCGTGAAATTAATTCGTCCAGAAATCGGGCCGTTGATTAAACGTGACCGTGCGCACGTTGCTCGAAGAAGAAAAAAGCGATATATATATATATCTATATAAAGTTCCAGTTTTGGAGAGGTTAACTCCCGATTATATTCGAGTCACTTGTTTTTTAAATACACATCATGATTTTTAATTCTACATCGGAACGGCGTGATGTGGATGACGTTTCAAATATATTTATGTGAACGTGTTATACAATTCCGGGATTTTTCCATTCGATCAGTCCGTTCGTTCGGATTCAATTTATTCGGCTGTCAATGTGTTGAGTTTTAAGATGAATGCATTTTATTCTAACTCTATATTCTAACTCTGTTTGTATAAATAAATATGTATTTATAAATCAATGACAAAAGCGCATTAAGTTAGGAATAATATAGACAAAAATAATTGGTGAAGCACGTTTTCAACAATTAAAACAGTGATATGAGTTTTAAATAATAATTTAGTACAAAATACGCAAATTTTATTTTTTCACATTGTTGGATATTATCAATTATATATTATCACGAATAATATAGCTGTACTTTTACAAAATTATTATTTCACTATGTTGCTATTAAAAATTTTTGCTTTTTAGTAGTAGCTATTAAAAATTATTTAGAAAAATAACAATTTTTATCAATAATCTAGTGCATTTGATGTGAAACGAGATTATATGTATAAAATATCGTTCTTACGCATAAATATGCAACGATTATTATTCAGTTTCGTGTTTTTACGGTTACTCCGCTTTCAAATTATTCACGACTACCTTTCCTGTGACAATTAAAAATTCACTATAAGTACATTCATGAACGCGCGTTTACTGAGTTGCGAAATAATTTTTTAAAAATGTATTGAACATTAAAAAAGAATTTCCGCGTGTATTTACGGGATGTGTGCCACTGCATATAATCTATCGATATTATGCAATTTCAATAACTGTTTTATTCTTCGCCGCTACGTGATATCGCAAATTTTTCGTCGAAATTGTAAAACGTTTGTTTTCGTGCGTCGTACGTGCGATATGAAAAATATCGTTTGTTCCTACGTGAATTCAAATATTGGGACACGGCTTCACTTTTTTGGTAGCCACATACCGCAGTGTTAGGTACAACACTTTAACCGATATTTCAATACACACGGACCACATTTACGATACACACGTCTCTATTGAATCTCTATGATATTAAAAATAAATTATTGCCTATCACAAATTATATTTCGCATTTGCACGCGGTATCGTGCTGAATATTCTTTCGCAAAATTTGAGCTTAAGAGAATGCCAGATTCAATTTCTCTGACAAAATTATGATAGTCTCTTACTTTTGTATTTTCAATTTATTAAAGTATCTTGAAGAAGAACTTCTTAATTGTCATTTTATTCGAAGAGGAATAATCTATATGATCTTACTTCTATGGGTGAATTTTACGCAGCAAATTTTGAATTTTCAACTTTATATCAGAATGAACAAAACTTTTATCGTCTCGTCTACTATCATAAATTTTACAGTCATATATAAATCTTTCTTTGCGGTGATAGCAGATAATAATGTTAACAATATTTAAACATTTTCAAGAGAGACTTTTACATTTTATTAAAACTTAATTTAAATCACATATGGAATTTTATTTCAATTTCTATTTAAGATTTTAAGAAATTTTTAAATTAGGCTGATAAATATACCATATGTAATGAAAATTTAATCGTCACTTTTAAAGTTAGCTTTAACAGAAGTTACAGTACTTTCCAATCTCTTGTAAGTTAGCAGTATTTTTCCAATTTTTCCACTGATGCATAGATTGAAAAGAAAAAAGAGAAGAAAAAATAATAAAAAAGCGAGGGTCACATCGATCAGTGTGTGTGTGTGTGCGTGTGCGTGCATAAAATAGATATAGGTAGAAACACCAAAAATAATCTCTCCGCAAAAGTCACGCCCCGGGAAATGATCTCTCAGTTTCGCGAACCACGAACGATTCCTTTCGCCGACGCTTTTCCGTTCCCATCAAAACACCCGCCTGATACACCCGCGCGTTCCCATTTCGCTGTGTGCATTCTCTCTATATCGTAGGTATTTTTTTTTCTGTTTTACACCGCATCGTAACTCGTCATCGATAGATGCCACGTCGATATTTTCGGCCCTATCTAGCGACCGGGATTGATCTCGCTGTCCGTGCTGCGCGACTACTGATTCAGCAATAACTTATCGCGTGCTGATACACAGTGGTTGTGCTATTATCCGTGATACTTTTTCTACTTTGTCGACGTTTCTCGATATGCAACGACCGCTAAAAACGTCGTACACCAAACGATATTTCTTTTTACTCTCGCGCCCACATTATTCGTTACATCTCCCTCGCAAGAATATTCATCCATAGGTGATGAATACTAATTTTACTAGTCAGAGTCCGAAACTAATCAGCATTTAGGGTTCCTCAACTTAAGTGTAATTAAACGAGATGTCCATAGGGATTTCTCCCCTTGTCCGCTTTGGAACAAGATGTTTCAAAGTATCTCATCTCCATAGCTCGATGAGATACTTTGGCTAATTCGATTTTTCATCAAAATGTCCAAATTAAAGAAAATTGTTTTATGAAATTCTTAAGAATTAGAGAAGTATAGCAATATAAATTTCATTAGTTTATATTCATTAAATTTTCATATCGAAGGAAACCGTTAAATCGAAGAAATCGATCGCAGTTGATTAATTTTGTGGAATTGACATATTAAATGTCATATACATTTATCTGGGTGATATAACAAAGATTTATTATTACGTAAAATAAAATTTTCCAATTCAGCCTTACAAAGAATTTCAAAATTCTTTAACGTTAAAAATATTTCATGTATAATATAAGGCATTAGCAATGAATAAAAACACGGCGATAACTTGCAAACCTTCTGGTATCTTTGATGTATATAATATAAAATTTTGTGCGTACCTATTTGAATGTAGTTTATTGCAGTGATTGTTTGCATTTTACCTAGGCGAATAAATGCAGAAAGGAAGAACCGAGAACACAGAAATGGGAATCAGAACGCATTCATTATTTTTTCACGACGTGGTAGTTGCACGACCCGATATTTTCTCGTGTACTGTTATCAGTCGGTCCCACGTGCGCGATATCATATTTATCAAATTGTTATTCCTTTTCGCCAACAGTGAATTCCCCACCGTTCTTCATTTTCCATGTTTAATTCCCAGATCTTTAATTACTATTTCCTCTCTTATCGTCGAGTGTTCTTTCAATGGGCGGTCGAACAACGTCCCTAACTTTTTTAATTATGGATCTTATTAGCGCTCTTCAGACAACATCGTCGTTAATGTACGTTTTAAGAAACACTTGTAACAAGATCCGCACATTCAAGACGAAAACACTATTACTAAGGTCAACACCATGCCATTACACCTGTAATGACAAGCAGTTGGCAGCAGATGACGCGGCCACTGGAGGGCACGGCGTGCAAGCAAATACGTGCTCCAAATAAATTGCAGAACTAATTTAGAGCGAATTAAAATCTCGACCTACTCTTCCTTCTATCTCTCTTACGCTCTATTTGACTCAGGATGTTTCCTGAATGTTTATTAACAGTGCGCGGTATAAAAGGTACAACCGATACGAAGGAGAAAATATTTTTCTCATTTCATATTATCTGATTCATTGTGACATAAATTTGTTATTCATGTTTACATAAAATAAAGTAATATTCGCGCAGTTTTAAGCTTAATATATATTTATTATGTTTAATAGTTAAGGTTCTAACGTCTATTTTATTAAATGCAATAATTTTTATATAACAATTACTTTTTTCCTTTTTTACAGATTTAAAAATTCTTTTCCATTAAAGTATACACATTGATACATGTCTGTGAGAATTTTTCTTTCCGAGAACAAAAAAAATTGTTTAAATTGAGATCTTTATCATTTTTTAATCCAATATGGCGTCAGAGCTGTTTATATCGTAACAATATTTACTTGATATAAAAGCTTTGCAATTTATAATTTCAAAATTATGATTCACAGACTAGTATAGTTTATACGAGCAAATAACGTAAAGTATTTAGAATTAGACGTCTAATTAAAACGCTATTGTTTTATGAATATTTATGTAGGTATACGTGCGATATTGATACAGTAATATATAAAGATATGTCGATGTGTCGCATTTGATCGGGAAAATAGCGATCTCGTCAAAATTCGGACTTAATTTTAAGATTTCCTTAATATTAAATATTATATAAGAAGTATAAACATATCTTAAAGTTTCTGTTATAATCATAATTTTAACATTACTTTGGAAATATTTAAAATTTTTGTGTGCCTCTATAAAAGAATTAATATAAAAAGAAAGAAACGAAAAATTCTAAAAATTATGTATAAAGTTCCTAGTTTCCATGTTCTTTATATCCTCAATGATAAAATTTTAACTCGGCTTCCTCGAGCTTAAGGATAAAACCAGACTCCTAAATAAAAAGAAACAGAAATGTTATAAGGAATAAAATCGAGTTGCTACTAATATTTCTTTGCATATCGTATGACGATAAAATCCGATAATTTCGCCGTCACCGAATATTCATCGTCGATGCAGACCGACCGTTTGAATAAACTAACGAGGCTATACTCTTTATATAGGTATCGAGGCTGTTGTAACATCGCTCGTTGGCACGTCACGCATAAAGCAGACCGAGAGAATAATTACGGCGTGCCGACGGACGGTTCGCGCACGTTTGAAAATTCGTCGTCGCGCACCGTTACCTCGAAAGAGCGCATGTTGCGTACGTGAACGCAAACAAATTACTTCGGCTGTGCCAAAGTTTGCGCAAATATTGTTAACGTCACTCGGCGGCCGGAAAAACGACAGGTCGTTTCGTTTGGAAACATTAAAAACCGAAGCCATCGTGTCTCAACCAGTGGTCAGTTGGTCGACCATATTTTTCCATCGCAACAAAATTTCCCGGAATAAACCCGACTTTAATGTCGGCCGCAATTCAGATAGAAATGGCCGATATCCTGTGCCGCTGTGTCACCGCTGTAGCAACCGCACCGTTCCGAAGAAACGTTACTCGGCTCTCTCTGGGACGCGAGACTTGCACGTCCCGGCGGAAGCTCGTTCCGCACGACGGAATAGTTACTACTAACATAGATAGCAGGACAGTCGTTATTCCCCATTATACGTTGAGTTTACATACGGGGTGTTCCGGGATTATCCTCCTTTCGGATATAAAGGATCCTTAAGTTATCGGTTTTTCCTTTCGTCCTGATGATTAATTAATTTCCAAGACTTTAAGGAATAATAAATGCTTGGTATTTGAAATTTAAAAAAATGATCATACGGCATTTATTCAAATTCTTCCGTAGAACTTATTCTGTAAATCTTAACGACAGTAATGACATCGTTACAGTCAAATAAAAATCAACTGCCTAATGAGAGCGAAACACTGGGTGCACATTTGTGATAAATTTATTTCATGACTATCAAAGTACAAAGATAAACGTTTCAATCTTATTTCGGATTCTTCTCAACATCGCTAATTAAAATTAAATTAATTTAGAGATCTCAAGTCATACAAACATGTTAAATAAATAAATTATGCATGTATGTATCTTGTGTTATAAATGTAATAAGATTTTGTTGTCCTATATTTTATATTATAATAGACGAATTAACTATGACAAAATATTAAATATCACATTAGACAAACATATGTAATAACTAATAGCTTTTTATGAAAAAAATAATATTAGACTTACAAACTGCTTAAATCATTACAATCTTTGAATTTGCCTTGTTATCAATAATTACCAGATTAACTATGACAAATTATTAAGCATCAATTGAATAGACATATACAATAGATAATTAAATGATAAAAAATGATTAATAAATTAAACTTACATGATACAAGCACAAAGAAGCTAGATCGTTCATAAAAATCATCAATTCTGTTGTTCGCTTATATATGACTGAACGCAAACGAGACTAAGCAATATATAATGTTGACAACGTCAGTAAGAAGAGGGAAGCGTCACATCTTTGTAAATAAGTTATCTTTGTAAATAAATAATATTTAAAGAATCTGTGTCGTTTTTGATATTTAAACCGTTAGTTTGTTTCTTTATATAAATCATTTCCGATGTTAACCTCTTTTGTAGAAATTCTTCATCTAAAATATCTATATTTTCCCAGTTAAATTCATGTAAAAAGTCAAGTCTATGTACCGTGATGACTGAATGCTGTGTCGTGTTCCAATTAATGTGCTTTCTATATTCTTGAATGCGTGTCTTTAAAATTCTACCCGTTTGTCCCACATATATGACGCATCACACCATTGCAATTAATACCACAATTCTATATACCACATTTGCATGCGACAAAATAGGTAGCTCGTCCTTTTGTACCCGAATGAATTTCTTTAATTTATATCTCTTTATATGCCACGCTTATATAAGGAATTTTTTTAATTACGCGTTTGATCGTTACAGTCGTTAAGAGTCACGAAATAAGGACCTTATTTAAAAATCATTCGTATTATAAAAAGTATTTAATTAAAGCACAAATTGCACAAATTGCACTTATTTTAATTTAAAATTTAATTATTTTAATCTTGTACTCTATTTGCAGCGCGATAATTCTAGGACGTCTTATATGTAACTCTACGCGTATAATTTATCTGCGTACGTATATGGAAATGCAGGGATGGCATAGCGCGGTATCCTGTCAGGATCAAAATTGGCGCCGAGTCGACGATAACTTTCGTCCGTTATAAGCCCGCTCGTATTTCGGTACATGTTCGCAGCTGTCAAATTATTGTCACTTAGCCGTCGCCCGAGCTCACCTACGGAAATGAAGATGACCGTGTACAAGGAGTGACGATAGTGGGCGGACTCAATGGCGAGCCGGGCTGGCTGCCATGGAGAAACCAGGAGAAACCTAGATTGTGGTGAATTTTTAATACCGCTCTGAGCTTAATCCTAAAACGAATGGGATACTTTATATACATTTTACACATATGTTTACCAACCATCCTCTCTTGTGATTTTCCCAAATAAGAAGTATACGCTGGAGATGACGTTAAATCTATATTTTAAATTTTAACTAATAAATCTTGCTTGGAGAGGGAGATTAAATCTAATTAACATAATCGGATTCAATAAAAAAAAAAAGAGAACGGCGCGACGATTCGTACTCAAAGTAGAATCGAATCTGTTTCTCTTATTCGCTATATACATATATAGATCATGCGCAGACATAACAATAAATTAAAAGAGATTTTCTATTTTTCGAATTTAAAAAAAAAATACTTGTATTATAATAATTCTCATCCCATCGTAATGATCGCGGATTGTAGCATGTCTAACGTAAAAATTCGATATCCTCGGAATTTCATCTGATTATAAGACCAGATTCCCTACGTATTGATTTCTGAGATTAAAGGTCGTATCGTTTACGTAATCTCGCTAAATTGCCGGGAGCAATATTTCATTGCAGCGAAACCGCTTGCTGTTACAGCCGTACGTTCCTTATTTCAAATTCCGTTTGAACACGAAGCGAATTTGCGGTAAATCGGAAGGGCTTGGTACATCGCGGCTCATCGTTAGACGCGACACTGCGTTTTGCTGGAATGTTTTTCGCCGGCGGCGCACTAATTTCCTCGGGGAACGACCGCCTGGGAAACCCATGTTTCACAGGGTCCCTGTTCCTTCGAGCAGGTGACCAGACATATGCGCGAGGAATCGCAATTCGCATTCGGTTTTACGTAGTTTGTCACCTCTTCCCCCGTTATTTTCATATACAATAGACAAACATTAATCCCTTATATTTGATCTAACTCACAAACCGTGTCTTACCTTAGAACTCACACATGGATCTCTCAAACATTTCATTCCATATACGAAGAAAAGGAAGAGTTTTTCTTTTATAACTTAATATTAGGTGTTGGAATTAATTCGTAGCGTTTTAC
>NW_011627193.1:1720949-1746342 GCF_000204515.1 Acromyrmex echinatior
AAAACGCTACGAATTAATTCCAACACCTAATAATATAAAACTTTTTTAGTATTACAGCCTATTCAGATATTCTATCAGAGCTTTAAAATAACAAAGAGAGTAAAATTATTATTAACTAAAGTTACAATTTATCAAAGTTATAGTGGATCTTTCAGACTCATGGTGTGTGTTTTCAAAATTTGTCGGAAGGTTGTGCGTTCTAAGGTTAAAAATACATTCACATAAAGAATTTTGTTTTCGATTCTTTCAAAGTCTTAACATTAAAAGCACTAATGTTCCTTACTTATTTTAAGACGTTTATCTCAGCATCAGATTGTTAAGATCTTTTTAAGATGCTTGAGTATCAATATTATTAAACTGCTTGTCAATTTAATTTGTGATATTATATTACTTTAGTTCTGTTAGGATTGCATTACAAGACTGAAAATTAAATTAGTTAATCAGCGCGTAATTTGTAGGATTGGATATGATGTATAAATTCGCACCGAATTATTTAAGTATTAAAGATTCGGTTTCATATTTAGGGCTTTCATTTCCTATTTGTTGTATTCACAATCTCAAAAGATACTTTGTTTAATATTTATTAAAAGGATCAAACGAATCAATTATGAAAATAAAAAAAAATTTAAAAGATGAAACATTTTATATCAGTATAAAGGACACAATTGTTGAAAAATCAAAAAGATTTCAAAATCTTATTTTTTACACAAAAAGTATATAATATTCTAAATAATAGAAATGATCAATAATGACCGTTTGATACTTCTAGTGTTAACCATACAGATCTTAATTTATCCAAACTGTGAAAAAACAATGTCTAATAAAACTTTTGTTAAAATTTTTACGAATATATTTTCGAATATATTATCAAGAGGCTCAGCAGCAAAAGGAACTACATAAATATAAGGAATTCAAACACACAAGCTACAATAGGCTACTGTATAAAATGGCAAAGGGTAAAATCACACCAAAGTCATCGTTGAGTTTCTTTGGGAATATAAGGAGACCCGACTGTCTACAGTCGCTCTTTCGACGGCAACCAGTGCATTATCATGCAACGCGTCCTTATTAAACGAACGGAGGAGGGAAGGAGGAACGCGGAAGAGAACTGACGGTATGGAGTGCCGGTCGCGGTAGACTCTCAGTCGATGAGCGGGTGAACAATGGACGGAGCGATGCGTCGCCGGTAGCAACAACAGCAACAGAGCCTCGTCGTCACAGTTGACACTCGTCCGCGTGTACACCGTGGCCCGGTAAAAGCTGGTGGCGACCTAAATGTCGCCTTTATGCCAGGGGCGTATCCGTCATGCGCGCAGCTGCATTATATCCCACGGCCACCCTCGGAATATTAGCGACGACGACGCACTCGTCCTAGACAATTCCTTTCTTTATCTCTACGTCTTTCTCTTTCAGGCCTCCTCAAACCTCTTCTTCGCTTCCCCCTTGGTTCAGACTCCCCCGACTCCTTTCTCTCTCGACTTCTTTCTATTTTTCCACGGTCGCGTCCAGCCTCTCGCCATACCATATGAAATCCTCATGAAGAATTTACGACGTGATAAATTATTGTTTGCTTGGCGGGGAAAAGCGCGAGAAATGCCAGCGAATGTAAAATAAGAAGAAATTATATTACGCGAGGAAGATTCTGCAAAGTGATGAGAGTTCTCGAAAGATTTCGTGAATCTTTTGCAACAGGATACCGCAGATATCCCATCGTTTCGCGCTTTTCTTGGACATCGAAAGGAAGCTGCTACATAAATCTCGAAATACGAGACAGTGAAGAGATGAGAACGATTTTCGGCAAATCAGGGATTCATATATATTTACGTTTGTCGTGATGGCTAATGATTTAATGTTCACATATTTATAGATCATTGTAAAATAATGACATTTTCGTTAATCGCATAATTTTCTTATTTATCTCAATGTGATGAAAATTCTTTTAAAAGTATAGAATTTTACAATACATGAGATCTAAATAAAGATCCCTTGTTTAAGATATGAATAGTACAATACTCTCAGGAATATAATTTGTATGTATTTTACACTGAGAGCAGGAATCCAAACTCCTCTTCTGTTCGCTTTTATCACGATGTAAACTACAGCCTTTTTACGCTTATTCATTTTTTGTACGGGAGGCTGCGATATAAAGGAAATCGTAAACGGCAAAAGAGCTGCGGATTAACGGAACATGCATGAGCAGTCAATAGACAATAAAGTTCTTTTTAAAAAGAAGCACCGTGTAGAAACTTTTTACTTGTTTTTTATCGAGTTCTTATCTACATATTGCAGAATAAATTCTTAATATAGACGCTTATGATTCCATAAATACGATGATTATGACGAATAATAGATCGATGAATAATAATCAATAATAATTGTAGAATTTCGAAAATTATTCTGAATACTTGATTGGTTCCATTAATTTATATTTTTATTTCTGGATATGTTATTTTTAAGATAAACATCAAAATGCTTTATGTCGTGCTAAGAAAAGTCCTATAATATAACTGCGAATTACATTCGAAATCAGTTATAACCAAGATAGTTATAGTTAATATTATTGCTCCACGTCAGCATTGCTTAACTGCTCATATCTGGATTCATTATTATCAAATATTGACTACTTAATGAGGTACTATTGTAGATTTCTGTCTCTCAAAGTACTTAATACTTTACTTTATGTCTACGTATACAGAATATTCCAAGGATAGCGCACTTTCTCTATAGTTTCTCTTAACAACGAATTTTTCGACATATTTAGAATTGATCCTTTTTGGCAAAAATTAGATTTTATTGTTACTTTTTAAATTTTGATATTTAATCAATATTACTTTGTGAATGTTAAACAATATTTGTTAACACTTTAACAAAAAAATTTTCAGAACATATTTAAAATACATAAAAAAAAACAAACGTTGTGATCTTTTTGTGACTTTATTGTTTAAATAAACGTAAAACTTTTTATTTTGGATTAGTTTTATAATTAGAATAAAAACTATTATATTCTTGTTTTCGTTAAACAATTAATTAGATTAATTGTTTTAAATAACTAGGTAAAATGATACATGAAACATTATCATTGGGAAATACTAAGCTGTCATACGATTAATAATCTCAACTCATCATTCTACAATTAGAGAGGTTCGGACGTATGGATATTTATGTTGAAATTTTGAAAACGAGTTGTTGCTTCTCTCAACCTGACTTCTAATCAATACGCCGCTAACATGTACACGCACATAAACACATTCCAACTAGTATCATGTTTCAACAATACGTCGAGCTTTGTTACATCATCGTTAATTGGCATCTATAAATGTATCATTGCCAATTAAGTTTCAAACATTTCTTGTAAAACTCGATAAATTAGAAGTTACACCAGTTTTGCGTCTTAAAATTAAATAATTAAAAAAGATTATAATCATAAGACAATTCTATATATATAGATGTAATTTACAATTACGACGGTATTATTTGAATAGTTGATACTCCTCGTTTCGAGTGTTACACCACGAAATTTGATGAAATATTTAAACGAATTGCTGTTCCGAAACGGCTGGTCAGAGGAACGGTCCAAAAACTAAATCAGTGACGCGTATTGGGAAAAATAAATTGATTCGGTCGATTAACGCGCAATGTAAAGGCCCTTTAATCGCGGTGCGCGAGTTCGACGTTACAAAATGGACCGAATAATTACATTCCCCGAAACAACGCTCCCTTTGTTCCTTTGGAAACTAGTCGTAAACTGGCGGCGCGGCGAAGGCAGCGCGAGCGCTCAAGGCACGTGTATACACCGTCTCGCGCAAACAGGCGCGGCGGGTCCTTAAAACAAAACGATTGTAATCCAACAACGGCATTTCGTAGCATTATTTCGTGCTTCGGAGTTGTCTCGTGCGCCCGCGTTGCACGGTCGGATTAACAGCAACGTGGACGCGACGCGATGCGGCGCGATGCGGCGCGGCGTGATGCGAAGCAGGATGAGGATAGCTGCGAGGGTGCAGTAGTGCAGCAGCCGTGTTGCTGCAGCACTCTGCATTGTTTAAACTTTGTCTTCTTTCGTCGTATTTCTCTTATTAGAGACAGCCAGAACGATACGCATTTACGCGCCTCGCGAAATGTAGAAACAAACCAATTACTCCTTGCTTTAAGGAAAGCAAGAAATAATTGCTGTCGCTTTTGGTTTTTTTTTTTTTATTTTATTAGCCTTTAAATTTTTTTTATATGTATGATTCTAAATAAGTTCATCTTATTAAATTTTTATAAACAATTTATTTAGAGTTATATATATTATTAAAAGCTTAATATTTAAAATTTTTGTCATTTTGTCCAATAATTATATCTTCAACATTTATATCTTCCGATAGCACAAATTCTAGCGACATTGCAATAACATTACAAACATTGCAGCAATGTTACTGCAAGCTTAGTCTATTCAAAAAAGGTTGTTATAGCAAATATATTCTAGATGGTTTGTTGGTGCGTTTCGAGAAGTAATGATCAAATAAAATCTGATTTATATATGTTCTGGATGTATTTGAATTTGGATCTTTAGCACACACTGTAGTTACGCAATTCCACGCCACTTTTACATAATATGAGTCCTCTAATTATTCTGCATGTAAAAGTATTTTAAAGAAATATAAAAAAATAAGTAATTTATGAGATTATCATATTTCATGTCAAAATGTGCCAGAATAAAGTATAAAATATCTCATAAATTATTGGTTTTTTTATATTTATATCTTAATATTTCTATCTGCAGAATAATTAGAGAAATTAAATTAAATTATGTAAAAAAGTCAGACAATTCCACACTGAAAAAAAATGCTGTTGATTCAATTAAAGTCTATATTATGGGCTTAATTCATGTATATTTTTACTGATATAAAGGCATAAATTATTATTTCAATAATCAAGGTTTTTACGTCTTAAATTACTTATGTTAGTGACAGCCCATAATATAGACTTTAATTGAATCAATAGCATTTTTTTCTCAGTGCAATTAAAAAAATAGCGGAGCCTCGAGATAATCTTAAAAAATCGATTTCTTTTTAAATTGATTTTATCATTATTTTTGTTTCCCTTTTATCTAAATTTTTTATAAAAAACGAAAAAACAAAATATTTACATAGGGATGTTAAAATGATCCTCTGTGTGTTCTTTTACAAAAAATTATATATATATATATAACCTGTACGATATTGTATTGATATACATATAAACATTATGTATTTAAAAAAAATTTCTAAAAATATAGTCAACCGAAATACAAATAAATAGTTAATTTAAACAAGACTATAGGAAGTTATAATAATTAATATTTAGTCATCTTATTGAATACGCTTTCAAAGTTGAATTTGATCAGCCTTTGGGATTAATATATTTTTCATGAAATTTTTGTAGCTGTTTCGTTTCGGAGATAGTTTAAAATAACTTCGCGAACGTGATGCGGGTATATACATTTATAATATCAAGTATTGAATTTCAATCCTGGCCGGAATAAAACAAGTATGATCAGTACAGATCGGTACAGACATTATAGACAAAAGGAAATTTCGTGCTCACCTCGGATTGGATTAAATGATGCTCGACCTGGTGTTCGAACGAGAAAATACTTTGAAATTTCGTCTCGCGAAAATCCTGTACAAAGCACAATATATCAACAAAGAACATTCATAAAAGCAGTTACATCTACCTCGATGATCTACTAAAAGCGGCATGTATTTGAATATTTTAGATTGTTCTAACCAACTTAAAGGGTAGGACCATGTTAATTGCTCGTTAACGGGATTCATATATGATGTGCATGCACAGCTGTGAAGGAATAACTGACGATGCGAGAGAATTTTGCAGCAATATTCCAAAGCGCGAGATGAGCGCGAACGCGTATATGCAGATCATCGTGAATAATTTATGCATTAATGGATTGTGCGCGGGCACGTGTTTCTTCATACTTATCAATTTATTACTCATGCTAATTCCGTGCGGTCGAGAAAAGAGGCCATCCATCAATCTACATTATAATTAATAAAGAATGAGAATCTCAATTAGCCGAAAATTTTGCTATTTACCGGAAAAGTTATTTACGGGGCATTACGTTTTAAATCAATTAATTAAATAATCAGGATAGAATTTAGGAATATAAAAGAACCGCAATAAAAGCTGGACGGTACTACTAACAAGATATTTTTTCTGGAATGTAAACTACGAATAGTATTATATACTTTTGCAAATAACAGATATATATATATATATATATATATATAGTAACATTACAATTTATATTTCATTAACATACTGAAGAAGATGGTTTTCATATTTCAACCGCTATGAAGACATCAATTAACTATTACACCTTTTGTCATCAGAGTTCCTGTCATGTTCTCCGAATAGACGATATCGTTATGAATAATTAAATTTTATCACTTTGCAGAGGAGCGCCATCGCGGTTGCCACTGAAAATTCGTATTCTCAGCTGGTCGGGGCACTTTCCTCGTTTTTCTTACTTGCCAACTACGTGACGAACTCGGCGATATTAAGCCGACGATCGTGGCGGAAACCGCGATTTCGCCTCGCACATTTTAATTATTCTTCGCGGCGTTGGAGAAACCGCAAAATAAATGTCTCAAATCTAACCGGCGCGGCACAGCGATAGGTCTAACCTGGGATTATGATGTAATAAGAAAAGTGTAACATCTCTAATAGTACACTTTATCCGGGATATATTCTTTATTCGGGGATATGTCTATATATGTTCAAAGGACGTCTCTTGGAGATCCGTGCTGTTAAGGATTACGCATAATGGCGATAGCATTAGAAATACCAATTAAATTTAGGCTCAAATGTACTTTTCTATAGGAAAGCTAAAGTGTCGAAAGACCTTTAAGAGTAGATATGAGGAAGTCATTTTTTTATTGGTTCATCATATTTTAATAATTCCTGGGAGAGAAAGAGAGAGAACGAGAGAGAAATAGATAAAATAGAAAAAGATAAAATAGAATAATTAGAAAGAGAAAAAAATATGTGTTCTCTCCCAGATTTTTGTTAAAAGTACGCTGTGTAAAACTACAGCTCGTGTCCAGACTTTCATTGGAGGGTCTCTATATAGTTACACCTTTTTTATTACATCATGCCCGGGATCGTCGTAAGCGGCGCGCTACCAAAATAACGAGTGATATCGATTGCGCTTCGCATACACGAAAGAACTTTGCGCCTTGGAGGCACGCATGCATCGTGTGCACTTTCACGGGATCGGGACGTTCGAGATAACGTCGTGCGGTACCTTATGCGGAAAAAAGTATTATACTTTTTTTTTTCATTCGATCACGAGGCACGCATGTATATTTCATGGCACTTCATGTTTAAACATCGGAGCGAATCGAGGGAGACACGGTTGTGGCAGCGGTCGATCTCTCTTTTTCGCCACGAAAGCGACGTTCTACCGCGAAATCGTGCCAGGGCAGATTGGATTTTTAAACGTTCCGTTCTGCAGAATGGATGGCTGGATCATCGCTTTTAATGAATTCGCACTGGCGAGTAAAAGTCGCGTAGCGCTTTGCTCACCATCCCAGAGAACCTCAGCGGTCGATAACGAATGACTCCATTTGCAAAAGTTTCTTCTTCTAGTTTTACGTGACGCAATTACAGAGAGCTGAGACCGCGAAGTGGAAACGACCGGTCCCATCGTGGGAGCGTTTGCGCGGATGTATAACAGGCAAACTTCGGTAAAAAGCGGACCATAAATTGCGTTGTTCCATAAAAGATCAAAGCGTGCGCGCATGGCCGGGACCGTCGGTGGAAAAATTCAAGCACGCATTCAGAGAGGGAACGCGTCGACGATTTTACATGTAGCGAACGATTTGCAACGAACGCACGGACGATATATCTATGCAACCCGAATATCTAACGGATATCTTACATATATCCCTTAGATATACAAACGTAACTATTATTCAGGTTTCTGTATGTTGACATTGCTGTTATTCGCTACTGTATAGAACAGTTGTTTTATATGAAAACAAGTTAGCTTGAATCAATAGACTGTCGTGAACGATATAAATGTAAGTCGCAACGAATTTCAATCAAAAGAAAATCAAATATTCTACTATATTCTATTATAGTTAATCTTCACTAATTCGCCTTTTTATTATGTTAATTTTATGTATACAAATGTCTGATTATATCTGAAGAATCGTTATGATATTTGAAGAAAATATATTTAGTCTTTGAATTTTATGTTTACGTATCCATGAAATAACAAATTATTCGGAGACCATCAAGACATCACGAATTATTCAGAGACCATTTGTAATTTGTATGTCTGGAAAGTCAAGACACATCTCCATTCATATTGAAAATTCCCATCTCATCATTATATTGCTGCATGGAAGGACGATTTTGCTGAAGTATCCAAATATTGAGATATATATTTAGATAAATATTTAGGTGTATACAGATTCGAAAACACAATTTCGTTGGATCATCAAAATAATTATGTAGGAAACTGAAGCATACAATCAGCATTGCAAAATGTTTCGACACGCTGGCAACCAGTTTTGAGCGTCTTACATAATTATTCCAATACAATACATTTCAACAAAATTTATTTTCAAAATTGTATCTAGCTAAACACTTTTAAACACTTTAACAAAATCATGTATTTCGTGTATTCGATCCATTCATTACGCTTGTCATATTTTCCTAACTATATCCTAAGTAACGATGATTACATCTTCTTATAATATTTATCTATTCGCCGGAGAATATTTCGGCACTACACAAGCGCGCCTGAAACGTTCCGGGTGCGCCAGAGAGTAGTTCATCGGCGTGAATCGATTATACCCTCACGATCTGCAAACACGAGGACTTACCTAAGTCACCGGTTACTGTAATCATGCGATGTCTATTGCTCCAGATCCCCTACGTTCGTATGGACAAATATTGTGAAAGACAATACGGTGCGCTGACGCGTCCGCGACAGCGGCGATGCATACCGACGCGCCAGTTTGTATGCACCGTTGCAGCATCCCCACAACGGATGGACCGAACCGACCCGGGATCGCTGACCACCCCCTCTCCACCCCGAACCGTCTAGCGCGATCGTCGCATCGATCTCCCTCCGGAACGGTTTTGTTCGAAGGGCCCCGGACTAGACCGGCAGTAAATTTTGATCCCGATCGCCCCGCCCGTCGCCGCCGCCGCTGCCGTTACCGTTCATTTGACTGCGGACGAAACAACAAACGCCACGTTGAATAAATGCACCGTGGGCGTATTAATTCTCCGGACGTGACGACTGCATTATGGCCCGAGGGAATTTAGTGAGACATACCACTGACCCGCGGGGGTTTAATGGCGAGCGGTTATGGCAGATATTCGCCATTATCGATTTCCTCGCGCGCCACTTCCGTCCCTCTCCCCCCTCCCCCTCTCCCCTTTCCTTTCCTGTCACGATGCGAATAAGACATTTATGAAACTCTTTATCGAATTTCACGATCGGC
Organism: Acromyrmex echinatior; assembly: GCF_000204515.1. The sequence continues at coordinate 1,730,447 of NW_011627193.1, forward strand.
CAGTATGATGGAACTAGATCGAAGGGCCGCTGGGATATCTATTGATAATCTTTTACGAAGCAAGAAAGATCGCGGTTCTATATCTTTTGCATAAGATATTCTTTGTACATTCTATGCATCCAACTCAGAAGTTGCGCTAAAATATATATCTCGTATTCTTGTCGTATTTTAATATTTCGCGAATATATTATGTTTAATATTTGTAAAACGATAAGAAATATGTTAACATACTATTATGATTTATTTTATCGAGACGTACACATTTTGTAGATAATTATTATTAATTTTTACTAGTTTTATCATCATCAAAACGAGTAAATATTACGAAACATTTCAGGAAATTTTATGTATTTTATGTCTTATTATTATTTTTATTGTTACTTTATTATTACGTATTCTGTATTTTATTATTGTTTCCTTAATATCAATCAAAATGTTTCTCTGAGTGAAATACAACAAGATAAGGAACAATCGATTCTTTTTACAATAATTTGTTGCAAATATTTGCTATAATACAACGTTAATTCATGTTAATCAAAAGATGTAATTCGAAATTACGTAACAGGTTATTATATCTTGATATAACAACTATCCCATTGTAAATTCGCGTCTTTATCGCTTATTGCGAAACGCATTACGTTTAAACGAAAGAAATGACATTCCTGCAAGAAGCTTCATTATCATCGTTCATCTTTATCCGCACTATTCGCCCCACCCATAACCACCGCGCTTCTTCCGATATCCTTTTACATTTTTCAAAGGGGATTCAACGCTATGCTTTGATTACCGTTTGAGAGAGCGAGAAAAAGAAAAAAAATGGCTCTGTTGACGTAACTATCTTGATCATGATCGCACAAACTGACGACGTGTAGCGTCACATGGGTGAATCTCATTTTCCAAAATTATTCGAAAGCGCTTAACCCTCGCAGCACGACATTAGCGGAAGTACCAGCATGACAACGGCATAGTTAATTAATTAACACTTCTTGTCGTAAACTTCTCTGTTCGGGGGATTACGTCTCGCGGCACACTGATTGTGTTCCACGAGAAGAAAAGGGATCGAGTAATACTGTCTACGTCGATGGTGCTCTCATTTGCCAGGACGACGAGGGATGTATTCAGATACGCCCCATCTCTTTTGCACGCGTGTGAATCGCGACAGAAACGAGAGATGAAGGAGACGCGGATTAATCGCGGAGAAACGGCCAACAATCGTATGCCATTATCCCGTTCGCCAGGATTCTTTTCTTCGCGTGCGGAGATGATGATGATCGGATTGAAAGGAACGCGCGCCGGAGAGAGGCGAGAAAATCAGAGGCAGCGAGAGAAAGAATATAATAGAAGGCGAGGTTCCTGCCTCTCGGCGCGCGAGCATATCGAAAATACGGTGAAAAGAAGAAGAAGAAAAGACATAAAAAACAAAGAGAAAAGAATCGGACAGGTATATGAGAAGCGCGTGTGTCTATAGAGCATTCCGGACATACGTGATGTACGACGGCGTTTGCGACGTAGGTGGCAATGAACGGAAGAGATCGCCGGACGTGGATAAGATATTCCGACGATGCTAGATTGTGCCGGCAAGTGCTCGGCGCTGCCTGCTTTCCACGGACAGAAGCTTGCACAGCTTGTAGTTTATACGGGGGAGTTACGAGTTTCTATCTTACAGTCGCTTATCAGTGTAGAGCGCGTCGTTCCCACCCCCACCCCTTCCCCCCTCTCTCTCTCTCTCTTCCTCTCTAAAACTCAAAGTGTAATCCTTTATCGAACGCGACCCACGCAAGATTTCAACGTACTGTCTGTGACTATTGTTGACGCTATTTTCTGATTTACAATAGAAATAAATAATAAAATATTTGTTTCTTAAAGCGAAATGTTTAAATTTAATTAAAGATATTTTTTAATGTTAGATATACATCACGAAAAAGAGATTTAATATTACTTTTTTGTTGAAGAATAATTATATTAAGAATGATAGAATTCCTTATTACTTCTTGTGTAATCTATATCGAGCCGTAATATTTTCTTCTTTTCATTTTTTATAAAATAAAAATTTTTGTAAAATTTAATATCGAAATGTTTTCTGCGAAATTGCTATTCTATCAAAAATAATTAATCCAATATATTTCTGCTGTCATTTTTAAAAATTTATTTTGTTATTTTATATTATCAGTAAATAAGTTTTTAATTGTTATCTGCCTAGTTAAAATTTTTGTATACAGTGGTCAATTTAATAATCTCAATTCAAATTAAAAGAGTGATTTTGTTTTCGAAATCATATTATACACATACACACACACACACACACACAAATATATATATATATATATATATATTATATATATATTGTGATATGAAAAAATCGATTAAATTCTAAAGGAATTCGTTTAATATTCGATCAAGTATTCGCGATGGATAAGTAATTTAATAACCGCAGGATTAATTATACATAAGCTACATTTTTTTATTTTTGAAGCTTAGCCGAGTATTGATTTGTGGTTATTATTATCATCGAGGATTTTGTATAAAAGTTTAATATATGAAACGGTACAATTATATAATGATTATAAAATATAATTATTGTATAAAGAATTACTTTTTTAATAAAAATCCCAAAAAAGCAAAATGTAATAAAAGCAAATTTTTTCATGAAATAATATATCTCATATTATACAGATTATTTCGAATTAACTGTGACGAAGTAATTTGCTAATTAACATAATTGTGTAGTTCTGTAGAACATTGAGAATGATATCCAAGGCACATCTCATGTAATGAAGTTGAATATTATTGCAATAGTTCTACGATAGAAAGTTCCTAATTGAGTTTCTACAATTGATAATCATTGTTCGAAATAGTAATTATTCAACATCCGATATTTTAATATTATTATTATATTATAAAAGTGATTATGATATCGATTCTCACATCGAGCTTTCAAGATATTCTTTACGTTATTTAAAAATCTGGTGATTATCTATAGCATTCTCAATCTTTTATATATAAAATGTAATTAATATAAACGAGTTACATATCGATCTGTCATATAGCTGAATATAGACAAGTCGCTTTAGACGTGTCTTTATTTCATGCTGTGTTATATTCAGCAAGAAATGAACGCCAGAGAGAAATTACAGTACGTAGATAAAAATCCTGATGATACCAAGTCGCACCGGTTCGCCGTTTACTTACTCAGCTCACGCTATACTAAGAAAGGGACTGTCGTTATTTGTTTTCCCGGGATTGCTTGTATTTGTTCTGCCAGCCGGTCGATCGGTTAGCAATTCGATAACAAACTTCACTAGGAGGGTTCTTATTTCTCTATGCATTTTTTCTCTTCTTTTTTTTATAATATTATGTTTTTCTACGAAAATAATCAAAGGAGAACTAAATTTGAAGAATTTTAAATCGCAATTAACATTGACAGGAGAATTTAAATCAGAAAATAGCTTTATCTATATTTCTAGTTATTATAAGAAAACTGTCTCTTTGCGCAATGCATTGATAATAATTAACTATATTAAAAATATTCAATTGCAAAATTTTTTATTAATATAGAACATGTAGTAACACATTTTGCCTCAGCAAAAATAAAACTTATTACATGTATAATCGTTTTTCACGTCCTGTTACATTACTCGATAACACATTACAAAATTACGCGACTTCAAAAAAATATCCCATTTAACAGGTATATTCTCATCGTTGACAGAGGTTGAAAATTTTTATTTAAATGACATAAACGAGACAATCGCAGCGTTTATTCCGCTTAACCTGGGTGAATTTTTTGATGTGAATTGGAAACACAAGCGCCGCAACAGACGAGCGCGCTTGAAAATTTAAATTACGAATGCGATTATAACGGAATTACTGGACAGAATCAAGATTCTATAAAATTCAATTTTAGCGCAGGATATTGAATGTACGTTTTCATTTCCTCTGAAGTATTAATGCGCATAATCTGTTTTTGGGTTTTTATATATATATTTAACTTTTTAGTACTTAATTTATTAATTAAACGATCATAAATTTTTGTACATGCTAAAAGTCCTCGCTTATACGTATCGATGTTAAATGATCAAAGCTGTTTCGTGCTATTGTATACATTGACAAACATGAAACCAAAATTCATTATCGTGGACGAAGATGGATGTTACTTACAAAACTTTTCTAACTTTATTTAGAAACGTATTCTACTCTCAGGGTGCACAAAGATAGCGAACTTGAGATTTTTGGCAACGCATAGCGATGGTATGATACTTATTTTCTCAGTTTTCGCTTCTTTTGCTGGCACTTTTCCCTGACCATTCGACTTGTAACAATTACACTTTGCGTACATATGAAAATGTTTCTATTTAAAAAAACAAGCATATATTACATAATTCCAAAAAAAAAAACGAGACTATGATAATTATTTATGATAGAGCTCGCGCTCCAATTCGTCGAAATTATATATATATATATAGATTCTCTCATTAATAGTTTAAATATAGACAGATATAGATGTCATCTATTCGAGTTTTACATATATTTTATTTATAGAGTATAGTTCCATTTTATAAAAATATCATGTGCTTTAATAATTATCATTTGCATTTATAATTTTTGCATTTTACAAATTTTAAAATTATCTCGAATATATATGTATATCTGCACTCGATTTTGTTTCATAACTCAAATCATAAATTTTATCAGCATAATCATCAGTAAATCGCTTTCATAAAAACATATAAAAGAATTTTTTTGTAGTTATACGCGTAACAATAGCGTAATCGTGCAAGCAAGGCCGGAGGGAACATTTTTATGGAAAAATAAATAACTGCTCTTTTTCCCCCCATTTTCCTCTATGCGTCTGAAGGATTTCTGCGAGAGAGGAGGCAGGAGAGAGGGAGAGTTCACCGATATTTGTACGTATCTCTCGATGTGTTCCGGAATCCCGTTGCTACACGGATACACGATAACAATGAGGCATCGTCGCACACGAGCCAAATTCCGACGACGCGAGCGTTTTTACGGAAATTAGACGGTCTACCCTTCGAACTGGAACCAGTTTTTTGTTCGCTCTATGCTTTTCTGCAGGCACAGCGATTTCGGACGCGCTTTTGAGACACGCTCGCCCACGAATACTCGCTTCGTATCCACAATGTCGAACGCTGCCGTGATCGCGGATCAGCTAGCGCGACAAAGTAGTAGAACCAGATATGCGGTCGGGCTTCGTTGCGTCCGAGTAGACAGACCGCCTGCTCTGAATGCCGACTATTCCGGATCGAATGGATCTGGCCGCTCGGCCGCGACCGTATCGGCCTACCACCAGGTATGAGCCTCAATGGAAACCATCGGATCGAAGGTTCGGTCGCTGATTTTCGATGACCGCGGTCGGGCACAACACAGATGTCCAATGGATATCGCTTGGACACTCATACAAGTACATGTCTCCGATAGCCATAGTTCTTGATATTTATTGCCACTATTTGCTACCGTGTGAAATCATATTTTAGACGTCAATTGTGTAACGTCAAATTGATATTATTTTTTATATTCTGAAGGAAAGATATATTCTGCATTCTAACTATTTTATCTATATCTGAATCTTTTTCTTTAGATAAGCAAAATGAAAAAGTCAATACTTCAAAAATATTTAGACGTTTATGCGAAATGAAGAGAGGAACAGAAAGAGGAGAGGAGGAGACATAGTTAAAAAATTATAAATTAAAAAAAGGTAGCAAATATTCATATCACATCTTATTACAAATGGAAAATTGATGAACGTTTTGAAATCTAAATATTACGAAGCACTTGAATACCAAAGGATATCCGAGAATAACCATCGGATATCTGTGTCAATGGATGGAAGTGACCTCGGCGACCTCTGTCTTTCCTTCAAAAGTGGAAAGACAAGCGACGATGTTGAAACGGAAGACTCCGCGATATAGTCGTTATGATGTTTCGAATAGAAATGGATATTGATTTTCGTGTACTACATACTGCGAAAACGAGACACTTTCTAGGAAAAGCCAGGTGTTGTCTTCGCGGTTCTTTGTCTCGAGCGGAACGAAACGGGTCGAACGCGGTTGCGACGAAGGTGTTAAAAGCAACAGGCTGGTCGCCGCCAATGTTCGTTGTGCTCGTCAAGTTCTGCAGGGTTCTTCGGAACTCGGTTAAGGAGATTTTTCGGTCGCGATTTAAGCGAAGCGACGAGCTATTGTTTCTTCCAACAGGGAAGGTTGCCTGGAAATTCATCTGTCTTTTTGTCGTATCCGTCGCGCTCGTTTATCGCGAGTTTACGTTTTTCGCACCTTTCAAAACGTGCCGTAGTACGAAACATGTAAAAGTGTATGTGTGTTTTAACGCAAAAATATGTTTAGAACAATCAAAATATATAAAAATATATTTTATAAAATATATTTTAAAACGAATAATATTATCTGTAAGACAGATAATGAATATTTCTTTTCTATCAATTTCAAAAAACAATTATATCTTCTCTCTATTATTACCGCTAATGTACTTATTTCTACATTAATTACACGCGAATAATTAAAGTTTTTCATATTAAAATTTTGTTATAAAGTAAAACATGTAAATTTTTATATAATTATAATTTATATAAAAAATTTATTACGCCTATTAAACATAATAAAAGTGTACATGGAAAAAACAATTTTGTTGAATTATTTAAAAATTTAGTTAAATCTACGTTATCTACAGATCTAAAAATAATTTTATTTGGACCATCAAAATAATTATGTAGAATACTCAAACTGGGTTGCTAAAATGTTAAAGCTTTTGCATCAACGCTTGAAAATGTTATATAAATTTTAGATAGTCTAATAAAATAATTATTTTCAGATCTGCATCCAGCTAAATTTTTAGATATATCAGTAAAACCATTCTTTTCAAATTTATATGTATCAAAATAAAATTTCGATATATATAAATTTTCACACTCATCCGAACATATAAATAAAATTTTCCTATCTCTTTATGAAGCCATAGAAAACGCAGCAATAAAATAGTTAGATATTTTAAATTAACTTTGCTACCTTTAATAACTTGGTTTCTCGAAATGAGAAAAAAGGCTTCTCTGTCTAACGGGGTACAATTAATTCATTCACGAATAAAATAGATTAAAATGAGGTGCACGTTCTACTATAATTTCCGTTTTTTAATTAACAAAAGTGAGCTAATTGAGATCGCGGAATAAATGAGATAATACAATGATTTTTCAACCATTAAAAGAGTAAGTTTAATTTAATTTTATTATAAAATTATCAAAAAAATTACAAAAATGTTCGAATAATAGCTACAGAAATATTAAAAATAATAATCAGATATTTTTATTACTGGGAAGCATTACTTTATTAGCCAAAAGTTTCAACTATCTCACTTGACGTTTATCTAATACGTCTCTTGATAAGTTTTCATCAAGAATGATCGAACGCTTTTCACGCCTCGATTCAAAATTATATGGCATCTCCGTCAACATTTACGTCTATTCAATGATAATTTGTGTAATTTAGTTTCCATGTAAACGCACGCTTTGCTTCTGTCAATTCAACCGTCTTCCAGCAACTTCCTGGCGTGCAATTCAGTTTGCCTTCGCAAGAAAAAAAAGAAGAAAAAAAGTGAATTTTATGTTACACTCTGGCAATCTCCAAGCGTATGTTAAACCATTTTGAAAAATTAAGAAGTGAACGGAGAACAATTTTACAAAAACAATTTTATATTGGATTTTAATAAATGATTCCCCGGTTCGGACTGCAAGATGATCCCCGATATCTTTCTCGGCGATAGACAGTTAATCTCGCTAGTTGCGCACATTGCGCATTTATTATGCATTTATTCCTCGTTGGAACGAATACTGCACTGGTACATCGCATCGCCGCCGCGGAAGCGTTTCGCATCCACCGAAATTCGTGCGCGTGAGGAAAATCCAGGACGAGAGATCGAAGAAACTCGCGGGAGCGTAATATGCACGCTTAAGCGAAAACTTAAATTACGCGAGTCGTTATTGAATAGATGCAAGCGTCCGGTTAACGGAGGCATATAAAGCAGAATCGGAGCGTGAGCGTGCTGCTACTTGGCTGTTACGCTGAAATCGCTCGTCCCCGATCCGCGCCAATTTTCTTCGACTTTAAACACTGGGCGTAACGACCGAAGGGAGGCCAGCCATCGAAACGCAGTCAGTTTGATGGACGAAAATTCGAACGATCGCGAAAATCGTCGATCCCTAGCTGGCATCTCGCCCCTTTCGTTCGATCGACTCTAGACTTTCGTTACTCTCGCTCTCTTATTCTTTCTCTCTGCTCGTCTCTCTCGGCGCCTCTTCGAATCCCCTTCGGCTTCTTGCGCCACGATTTCCAGCCTCAATTTCGCATCGATAGAAGCGTCGCTCGATCCTCGATGTTGGAAGCGTCTCTCTTTCTTTCATTCTCTATTCCTTTTCCACTCTTCCCCCTTCCTCCCTCCCCCCCCCCTCTCTCTCTCTCTTTCTTTCTCTCTCAATCTGCAGTCGATTTTCTCGTGCATCGACCCAATTTCCCAGGCCAGTACGGGCAATTTAACACAGGTCTTCCCTCCACTTCGCCATGCCAGATTGGCGGAAGACCACTTTTTCAGTGCCTATCGTGGGATAAGGGTCAGAACCGATTTTTAAGAGTACCACAGAGCGGATCCTGCGGACGTTATAGTAATCGAGGGGGGCAACTAAACGAGATCTCCCGATCGTAAAAATATTCTTTTTTGACGAGCTAAGCGTTTAAATAACTTCTGCGATGGTTGCAACGTGAGCGCAATGTATATAATTTCAAGAGGTTCGAATGAAATAGATTTAATCCACGTTTAAAAACTCGTTCACAGAGAGAGAGAGAGAGAGAGAGAGAGAGAGAGAGAGTCGTTCACAAGATTCATAAGATACAAAGTAAACGTAAAAAGTTTTATCCCACCGCGTATTATAACATTAATTAAAAAGTTAAAAATATGAACGTAAAAATCCGAATGGAAATTATAATAATTTTCGAATTATACATATAAGCGATCAATAATATCGCGTAAAATTTTCATATTTAGACCCGTAATTGCATTTATTATATTGTGCATTTATTATATGCAGTGCGTAATTGTTATTGATTTATTATATAAATCAGATGATAATGATTTTTATTGAACTAATTTTTATCTTTCAATTTTAAGTTACGTGTACATATATATCTATAATAATTCAATCAATTTATCTTCCTTCAATAAAATTATCAATAAGTATGGACAAATTATAAAAGAGATTAATGCAAAAATTGGTGCATAATAGTAATAAATATCATCAACAATAGCGTGATTTAATTTAATTATTTGGAATATGTCATATGATTAAAACAATTTTTGTCATTCTTCTATTTACGCTTGCATGATATTAAAAAAACTTCAATATATGTATTCTTACATCAATTTATTCAATTCAGTAAAGAGAGCTATAGAGAAATCATACGTAAATTTCAAATTTTACTTAATTAAAATAATATTTAGGAAGTAGAAAAAAGAGAAACTAAAATACATCTAGATCCGATTTTTGAAGAATATATGAGTACCATAAAAAAAATAAAATAAGAATCTTATATTCTAAAAATATCAATATTTTATTTATCACGTAATGTATTTTCTTTCATTCTACTTTTCATTATTTGTCTAAATGACGGTGAATTTAAAAATTTTAAACCAATTATACATATAAACGTGTTAAATATTAAATTAATCATATCTCTTTTCATCGTATTCTTTCGTTAAATATATTTACTATCTTCTTTTCACTACCTGCGAGTTTAAATTTCATATAAATTTTAAGCACTTATGTAATTACTAAACGCTAATTACCGAGGAATTATAAACTGATGCATAATAAGATACCAAAATACGGCAGTAAATGATCTAATCGGCTAATAATGCATCGATAATGATAATAAGCTATATTTTATAAGCTCTATACGTTTGCATACATGTATGAATAATAGATCAACGGATAATAATTAAATAATAAATTATCAACCAACAGCTCATCTATTTTAAGACTGTGGATCTGTCAGACATTATATTGCGATATTTGCAGATCCATTATCTCAGATTGAAATAAAAGATAATTTGGCACTTACCAACACGATGCGCAGCGGCGGAATTATAACTGCGACCTGTAAAGCACACAAATATTCAAATTTTAACATCGTATAAAGCGATCAATATCATGATTTCAAAGAATAATATTATTGCGCACACTCAATATTATATTTATCTTTCAAGCATAAAAATATCCAACGAAGTGTACAATAGAATTTTAATTTTAAAATAGAGAGGAGAACTCTTTCTTCTTTTAAATGTAAATTCTAACGAAATCTTACAAATAAAAAAAGTTTCGCTTATAATTCTTGCATAAATCCTCCAAATGTAAGGATAAACGGAGGAGGCAGAAGGGGGGGGGGGGATCAAACATACAAATATCGAAATAATATATAGAATAATAAATTACAAATATGATAGTGCATAATAAATTCTAAATTATAATGTATGATAAATAATAAATTACTCACCCCATGTGATTGTTCCGCTGTCATCTGATATTTCCCAGATCCTCTCCTCCTCTCAGTTCCCTCGCTGCTCCTTTATGGTATTCACTCGCGAAAACACGATTAATTATAAACGCGCGCACGCGCGCGCGTGCTTTGTTCGTACACGAAAATACGACGATCTCGCGGCACTTCGCACGACACTTTCAACGTTAACCGCACGTGACGCGGCGTACTTCATTGCGATGAAAGGACGCCATGAAAAAAGATACGATTCGCCCGGCACCCATCATGACGACTCACGTATAATCGTCGCAGCGGACAAATCTCGCTGGAGACCCTTAATCGCCGTACAAACTTTGGATTTGCATTGTGTGTTTAACAAATATCAAGGTTAATCACGATCGTATTTACCAGTCAAACTGATCGTGTCACCGCGCGCGACGCGAGACCGTGTCACGGATGTGAACTTTCCGTAAAAATAATCAGTGTCGGCAACTTCACTTCTCTGCCGCGCGAATACGAAGCGAGTCAAATTGACCACCAATTGAGACGCGACCTATCGAACGCTAACCGCTTGAAAGATATACTACGCGCATTTCAATTGTCAATAATATACAATCATAATATACAACATTGTTGAAATGCGATACATTTCGAATGTACAAATCCTGGCGAATTATTAATAATAGATCGCATATATCGCGGTCTCTCGATGAGAATCGCGGTCAAATTACATTCGAATTGGCGAAGAGCTCAGAATGCGTGATGTGGGATAATACATTCGAATCTGAGCGTAAAGCAGAGATGTAAACACTATTTATAAATTTTATCGTCAATTGCTACGTAAACATTTGAATAGAGTTCCAAAATATTCATTTTTATATCACAAATTGTGATTTTTTTTTCAAATTTAAAAGGTAGTCTTTTTCTATTTCTTAAAAATCATATTTTAATTTTTATGTAAATTAAATATTACTTTCAACGATAACATGTATATAAAGATGCATTTATGTAAATATGTTTCTATATATTTTTTAATTCTTTTTTAATTCATTTCAAACAGATTTCGTTAATTAATGAGAGCTATGGTCCTGTCTTTGAAGTCTCTTTTTTCAAAAATATTAATAGCAAAATGTTATATATGTATGAACTTTCAAATATTTCTGAAATACTTAACTATAATTTTGTATTAATCCAAAAATATATTTTAATTTAAGGAACTCTTAGATGTAAAAAAACATAAATTTCATTATATTTTTCTATTTTTATGTTAATATAATTTAAAATCAAATATTTTATAAATTATACATTTAGATAATGCTTTTTCAATGTAATAATCTAAATAATTTTATCTTTCCATATTTGACCTTAAAAAAATTTCGTTTGCGGTCCTCCTTAATAAATTTCTAGATTCACCAATGATAAAAAGTTGTTGATATAATTCGTTAATAGGAAAAGTTGACTGATTGCGCGAGATAGTAATCACTAACTGGTCAGCAATGATACATCTCTTCATTATACCTACCTCGAGTTTGTCTCAAAGGATAATAACGTTACGGTATACGGAATCGTGTCCGTTGCCCGCCCACTCGAGTTTCGTAGTACGAATGACAACACGGCAACTTTGTGTAAATATAACGCCGAATGTTACGAAAACAAGCACCGAACATCGCGCACAGCCAAATTCAATAAAATATGTAACGATATCCAATACAGTCAAATATTTAACGGTGGCACTGTTCGCTCATTTAACGAATTCTATTTATTTGTGTTTGTTCGCGCTCATTTGATTCACCGACGTGAAGTTCACTTAAGATGATATATAATTCATGTCAAAATTTAAGGTAGAATTTCATTTATAATTTTGTTGTTCTTTTAAATGCATAAAACATTTGAAAAATTACAAGATATATAACCATAATCAAATTCAATAAATAAGAAATATTATGACATTTTAAATTTATTTGCTTGAAAAGAATAGAATTTAGCTTTATTTTTGGAAAAGCATTTATTACATGTTTATTATTATTATTTTTTTACATTTTGAATTATAAAATAGTAAAGTTTTAATAAAGCAAAAATTTTGTGATCTTAATAAATTAAAGAATAAAATTGTGAATAATTGTTTTTATTTAAAAATCATGCTATTGTATTCCATTTTGTTAAAAAAATTAATCAAAGTAAAGAAAAATTAATTTCTTATATTATATAATACAAATTAGATTATGCAAAATAAAGATAACTTTTATTTTAAATATAAATTTAAGTAGTATATACAATTGGGATATTTGTATGCTACTCGTTTTTTTCTTTAGAATACTAAAAGCACTTGGTTAAATAATTGTCTGTACACTTTTTTTTAAAATATATAATTTTATAAATACTTTTTAAAGATGTTAAAATATATGTAAGAATTACTTAATAATTTTTGTATATTTGTAAAAGAGATGAAAATTCCCAAAACATGAAGTATCGTACAGTAAAAAATCGAAAAACCATCGTGTGTACTAAATTAATAATTTTTCTCAAGTAAAGTAATTAATTGATCGAAATTTTAATTAAATATTATATAATTTACATATAATATAAAATTGACTATTGGTGTTACTTATTCTTAACAATTTGTCATAATCATCATGCATATAAGAAATGCCAAATTTAATTAAATAACAAAAATTACTATCTGAGCGGTCATAAAATCAATAATAAATAATAGATCTACATATCTGTACAGTTATATTATGTGTGAACACATTTTATGTGATGATAACTATCAGTCAACTTTACCAAGACTTTTTCAAGACTTATAATAACATAAAAATTTGTATTAAGATTTTCGATTGTAACTATATAATCTCTAGAATAACTGTTAGATTATTTGACGGTGATATACGACAGTATCCATGTACCTTTTAATATTCGCAACGTGAAGCGTACAACATATTTTTGCAATATTCCGTGTACGTGACGCAATTTAATGTAACTGATCGGCGTGAACTGTTTTTCCGCAAGTACGACCGCGCTACCAGCGTAAGCTTCATGCGCGTGCAATTTCAGTGACACTCGTATACGGCGCGTGTATATTTGCGAAGTGAGGCAGAGCGCAGCCCCGTTCGGTCCCGCGCCGGGCGAATTACCATATTCCGTGTTGCCCGCCCATGCACTACATGTTCCCGTGGGCTTGGCCCAGATTCCGTTACCTCTCTGCTTAATAAACAGAGCCTTTACTGTCGCGCGCGTGCAACGCAGTCTCCGCACTTGAATCCAGTTATCTTTTATTGCGGATTCCACTCTCCTCGCGCGACCATCCACCGTGTCCCAAGTCACGATGGTGGTCTCCACGTAGTCGCTCAACGTCCGAGTCTATTTTTACTTGCTTTTACTTGCTTGTTGGCAAAATCAGATTTTTATTCCGCGTTCCTTGCGCGCGCCATGTCGTGTCGCTCGTTAGAGCTGACGTTTTCGCGACAACGTTGCATTAGCATGGATATTATTCACCCGAAAGTCGATGGGTTTTGCACGGGATGGTGTTGTACGCGCGGAGTTAAAAAGACAGGATAACACGAGCGTACCGTGCCGTCGCGCATTTGCTTTCTAAGCGTACGTTGTGTTATCAAGTTTCGCGGATAAGGACGGTGGAACTTTGTTACAAACACTCGCGCGGGATCGATCCGCGCGAGTTGCCGTGCGAATTAATAGATCCACGGTATTTGTACTGAGAACTAGCGTCACCGGCGAGTCCATTCACGTAAGAGGAGTTAGTTTTCTGAATAGAATTAGCATAATCTGCTCCTTTCGCTAAACACTCCACCTACCGAGAATCACCTACCGAGTCGTATTTGGTGTCTTAACGAGTTAAAACCGATATTCATTTTATATGTTTTGAAATACATATCAAAGTAAATAAAATTTGCTTAAGCTAATCAAAGGGCATGGCAAATACGTGTTGTTACTTTGTCTCTTATTACACATTTATTGTGAGAATTTATTAAAACGCACGTTTTTCATGTAATGTTCCAAAGAATGGATGCATCAAGTTAGTGTCTCTGAGGTAACAAATCGTCGAATAGTATTCGAGTGATGGTAAACGACTAAAATGACTTTGAGAAAGGAAGGGCTCGAGTGGAATGAATAAAGTTTCGTAAAAAGTGAAGGGTCCAGTTGTAAGAGAGATGGAGCACGAAGAGGGAAGATTTTAAATCGGGTGAACCAATGTTGTTGATGATGCACATCCCACGCCAACATCCCCTGTGACACAGAGAAAGAGCGGACCGGAGATAAAGCAAAGAACATTTTATTCACATGCAATCGGGTGAATCATTGATCGCTGAGCCGACTGCATAGGAGACTAGGAAAATCCTCGAAAAAATGATACTTTTATGTACTTATGAAATATTCGGAAAAAAACTATCGACTTTTTAAATTGTTGACAAATTTAACTCCGTAAAATTACGCGAAGAATTAAAATTTACTTATTTATATTTAAGTACGACGGAGAGAAAAAAATATTACTCGTTTTATATATCAAGATACAATTATATCATAGAAGCTAAATAATGAAGCAACAAGAGAGGAGCACATACGCGGAGGAAGAAAAATGTAACCACGAAAGAGGAGGGCTTTGCTGTGTAAGAGAGCCGTCACTAAAAAATGTTACGAAGAACAGGCTGGAGCAACACCTGCAAGCCATGAAATATTACGACTATTTATTCGGTTCTTTTTAAGAGAATATATATCCTCAACCAATGAATATATCCAAGGTCTTGCCAAGACTTTTCCCAGGTCCTTCCGCAATATCAATTTACTTCTTCATGATTTTGAATTGTATCGTTTCTCCTTCTTGCATCGTTGCAGCGAGTGGCTGTACCGATGCAGCAAACGCTGAAGGACTAAAAACACATATTGTTTCTTTTATGCGGAGATTATCTTCTTTTTTAGAATGAAAACTAAACAAGAAACTTTCTCTTTCTTGATAGAATCTGATAGTTCCTACCATTTATTGACAATTTGTAAAGCCCTTAGGACTCCATTGTCCATGGACTCTCTTCGTACAGATAAGAACTTGTGGAACTACCGCCACTATCGGAGAAGCCATGGATATCTAGTACAAACCAATATTAGAAGTTTGCAAGATATATTATAAACCAGTACTCATGTATTATATCTAACACCATTATTTATTGATAAAACTAAAACCTGCTCTTCAAATAATCTATGATGCATAAAGTTAAAATAGAATTCTTTATTTATTATAGATTAAATATTATTAATTTATTATAAATTAATATAAATATGGTATAAAAAAGAATTAACAAAATATTTTCAATCTCATTTGATTTTTTATTA